>JAOYMZ010047703.1:0-30580 GCA_025802335.1 Pinguicula primuliflora | reverse complement strand
CTTTCTTTAAGTTTAGCGTGTTAGCAGATCAGGAGGAAAATGATCTCTCTGAGAAGATGGGATCTCAACCCCCACTCTGATTAAAAGCTCTAGCTGAGGAGGTTCCACCCCGTCAAATGTCCAAACAGCGAGCATAGTCCTAACTCAGTAAAGTAGGCGACAAGCGCCATGAGTTCTCAAGATCCTCGGATCTAATCTGAACTAAGAAGTTGAGACCAACCAAGTCCTCCAGGTAGGTTGATCTGGCTTCAGAAGCATTTCGTGCCCAATCCTGATCAGCTCCATCCCCATCAGATCTTCCCCAACAAAAATCAAGAAGTTCATCAGCCCATATTTCTGCCTCTGCCCAGAACTCACACACCGCAGTAGTTCTTCCCCACCCCGACAGTCTGATAGTGGATAAAGTGCAATCCTTGAACCCTCCTGGTCTCATGGTGGATATTCCTGTTACCATGGCGGATTTTCGGGGTGTTTAGGTCAAACCCCAAAGTGCAGTGAAAGTCTGTCGGCTTATGGAAGGAGTATCTAAATCCGACCCCTCTGATCCTAGTTTAGTTGCACCCCCTCTCTTGCCAGAAGACCCTCCACTTCCGATTGATTTGGGGGCAGCAGATGCTGATATGGAGGATTTCCTTGAGCTGGGTCACTCAGTCAGGCAGCAACCTCGGGGGCCTCTTTGAGAATGATTCTTAATCTCTCCCCTCGTTCCCTTCCATTTTATATACTTTATTTACTAATTGTCTGGTACACCTAACTGCCTCTCTTACTTTTTCTGGGAATTGTCAGTGAATCAAGAATGGAATAACTCTTGCAGTGCTTCGCTCCTATATCTCGATGGCATGGAGAAGTTTCAGCTTATTATCATTATTGAGCCAAGGACCAGCAGGGAGGATGCCCTGGATATTATTAATCGTGTTGGACACGGTTTCAATAGCTCCTTTTGTGTTGAAGCTCTTGGCTTTTCTGGGGGTATCTGGCTCTTATGGCATGACTCAATACACGTGGAAGTTCTCTCTTATGACTGGCAATTTATCCACACTCAGATCTCCCTTCAGAGCCATATCTCCTTCTTCGTAACAGTAGTGTATGGCTCCCCTGACCCCTATATCAGGAGAAGTTTATGGGGCCACAACCTCTCTTGCAGTGAATCTTGATAGCAATTGGATCTGTCTTGGTGATTTTAATGCTTTCTTAAATCATTGTGACAAAGTGGGTGAACAGAGATCTTCTGGTGATAGGAAATTCAACGCTTGGATTGACTCTACCTCTTTGGAGGAGTTCAGTTTCTCAGATTCCAAATTCACTTGGAATAGAGGCAACATATATGATAGGATAGACTGGGCATTCTCTAATGCTGGTTTCAAGCATCTTTTCCAACGAAGCAGCAGCACCCATCTCCCTAGACTGGCCTCGGATTACAGCCTGATTCTTATAGATTGTATACTCAAAGAATACGCGGGTACGAGATCTTATCCTTTCCGGTACGACACGATCTGGGAGCCTGATGAGTGTTGGGTAGCTTGGCTCTCTAGTCACTGGCCGAGTATGGCCACCCTAAGCTCCGATCAGGAAGCTTTGCATCTGTCGATTGATCACTGGAAAACCGCATTTATTGGTGATATTTATAAATGCAGAAGGCATGTGGTTGCCAGACTGCAAGGCCTCCAAAAGGCCTTGGTGCGGCGTTCTACCCCATATCTGCACAACCTGGAGATCTAGATCAGACAAGATCTTGAACTCTCGCTTTCACAGGAAGAGATGCTGATAGAGGAGAGCTCTCGTGTTTGGTGGGTAGCACAGGGAAACAGAAACACAACTATTTTTCATAAGAAGTTCGGGAAGAGGAAGTGTGCCAGAACAGCACAAGCAGTGCAAATCGGCAATGCAGTTTGGTCAACAGACCCAATAGTGATCCTGGCGGAGATCACGCAACACTATGCTTCCATCTTCTCTGAAGACCAAGCAGTGAGTCCCAGGCCCTGTTAGGGGTCATTTCCTGATCTCTCCATGTCTGCATCTGCTTCCCTCTCATCTTCGGTCAGTACTGCTGAAATCAAACAGGCTCTCTTTGATATGGATAGTCGAAAGGCTCATGGGCCTGATGGTTTTCCTGTCAGCTTCTACAAGAATAATTGGCATATTGTTGGTGACTCTATTTGTGCAATGGTGCTGGAGGTCTTCAGTCTTGGCCAAATGGTTGAGGACCTTAACCGAGGGTTGGTGACTCTCGTTCCTAAGGTGGATGTCCAAGCTATGATAGACCACTTTCGGCCTATTAGTCTTATCAATGTCTCTGCCAAGATCGTCTCTAAGACCGCTGCAAACAAACTGAAGACGGTCATGCCCTCATAGATCTCACAAACACAGTCAAGTTTTATTAAAGGGAGGCATATTGTTGCAAACATAGTGATGGTTGGACCGAATTTTTCTCTCTAATGAATTGATGGTCTCGAGTCCTAGATGCAAAGTCACACACTTGGGGAGGAGGACTTTGGACCATGCTCCTCTTCTATTGGCAATTGGTGAAGACTCATCTCCAAAAGTCTCTAGATTTCAATTTCAAAAATTTTGGATCTCTCATGCATCCTTCTTGGATCGTGTGGCTAAATCTTGGGAAGCTCCTATTGAGGCTAATGATGCTTTATATGTACTTGGTGCCGAGCTCAAAATATTGAGAAGGGACCTTAGAACATGGAATAAAGCGGTCTATGGCAATGTCTTTCAAAATCTCAAAGATGGAGAAGACAAACTACTAGACTTAGAAAACACTTATGATGAGACGGGATTGGACGAAGATAGAACCAATCTTTCTAAAGCAAAGGTCGAGTATAAAAAACTCCTCCTAGCTGAAGAAACATTTTGGAGACAAAAATCTCGGATCAAGTGGCTTAAGGAAGGAGATAATAATACATCTTTCTTCCATAAGCTCGTGCAAAAAGCAACGCAAACAAACGTACACTCAAAGTTGAGAGATTCTCAAGGGAGGTGGCTAAATGACTCCAAGGATATTACTCAATGTTTGAGCAATCATTTTCAGGTACAACTCACGCCCCCTATTTTGGATGATTCACTTCTTGAGCTTATTTCTTCTATAGTTACAACTTCTATGAATGATGATTTATGAAAATGGCTGGATCTTGAGGAGGTTAAGGACACGGTCTTCTCTATGGATGGCGAGAGTGCACCCGGACCAGATGGTTTCTCGGGGATTTTCTTCACTACTTGTTGGGAAATCGTCAAAAAAGAAATGGTTGATGCTATACTTGCCTTTTTCGCCGGAGGAGAACTCCCAGGTTCATTCACATCAACCTATCTTTACTTGTTGCCTAAGGTGAATACACCATCCTCTTGCTCGGACTTTAGACATATTAGCTTGTGTAATTATATTGGCAAGGTGATCACAAAGCTCTTGGCTACAAGATTGGCTCATATTCTTCCTCATATTATCTCCCCGAATCAAAGCAGTTTTGTCAAAGTTAGAACTATCTCGGATAACGTTCTCCTAGCTCAAGAAATGATTCACTAAATGGCTTGGAAAGAAGGAGAGCAAGATGTGGCTTTGAAGCTTGACATGGCAAAGTCTTTTGACCGTGTCCCTTGGTTCTACCTCATTCGGGTTTTGAGGGCTTTTGACTTCAAAGAATTCTTTATTGATATGATTCGGAGGGTTATTTCAAGTTGTAGTTTCTCAACTTTAGCAAACGGAGAAGCTCATGGATTCTTCAAATATTCAAGAGGTCTTAGACAAGGGGATCCTCTCTCCCCGTCCCTATTCATTATAGGAGCGGAGGTCTTAAGTAGGGGTTTGAACAACCTCATGGAAGCACCCCCCCAAATGGCACATACATCTTCGAAAGAGGTCCCTATGGTTACACATTTGGCTTATGCGGATGATGTGATTATCTTCACTCATGGATCAATAGTTGCTTTGGGTAGAGTATTGAAATTTCTACATGATTATGAAGCTTGCTCGGGATAACTTGTGAACATCCAAAAAAGTGGTATTATTGCTTCTAAGCAGCTATCCTCTACAAGATCGAACCTCCTCAAGGAATGGACAGGGTTCCAACTTTGCTCTCTTCCTGCAACCTATCTTGGAGTTCCATTATATCAAGGTCACAAAAAGGGGGAACTCTTTTCATCACTCATACACGAAATCAAGGCAAAGTTAAATGGATGAACCTCTTCATATCTATCAAGTGGTGGGAGGTTGACCCTAATCTCTCATGTCTTATTTAGCATGCTTATCTATCAATTGATGACTATGAAGCCTACACAAAATATTATTGACAAAATTGAAGGGATGTTCTCAGATTTTTTTGGGGGATGGAAGGAAGGGAAGAAGAAATAACATTGGAAATCTTGGGAGAAACTTTGTCTCCCAAAATCCGAAGGTGGCTTAGGGTTGAGAAGACTCAAGGATACCTCTTTTGCTTTTGGAATGAAACTTTGGTGGAACATGAGGAAAGGAGAGAGCTTATGGGCCCAATATATGATCAAGAAATATTGTAGATGCAAAGGGCCATCCTTGGCACTAGCAAGAAAACCACACTCTAACACATGGCTTTGGGTGGTGAAGGTGAGGAATGTAATGCTTGCAAACACTCTATGGTTCATTGGAGATGAAGAATGCAACTTTTGGTGGGACAAATGGATGAATAACCCACCTTTGGGCAACATGACCCAAGTGACACTACCAAAACACAAAGTAATTGACTTTATACAAGATCATAGATGGATGGAGAGGAGATTAGGTCGAAAGCTACCACCACATTTGGTGCAAAGTGTCATAGAAGTTCCCTTACAAGAGGAGAAGGATATTTGCATTTGGACCCCCACTTATGATGGAGCTTTCACAATCAAATCCGCATAGGACATCTTAAGGTACAAAATACCACCTTCTCAAGACTTCTTATGGTTTTGGCATAAACATATACCATCTAGGATGAGTATACATGTGTGGAGGATGTTGCATAATATCCTAGCCGTGGATGACAATCTAGGGAGCAAAGGTTATTCCCCTTCCCTCTTGTTGCTCATGTTGCATTCATTCACACTCCATTGAAACTCTCTCACCTCTTTATGGAAAGTGAATTAGCTCTACTTGATTGGAACTATTTTGAGAATAAATTGGATATACACCCCTCCTCTTTGTCTTTCGATGCACGCCTTGAAGCTTGGTTGTTGCCAGAAGATTGTTTGTCTATGGACTTTATTCGAAGAGTGCTCTTCATCCTTATTTTTTGGGGGATTTGGAAGGTGAGATGCAAGATTAGATATGATGAAGAAACACCATGCTTTGGCTCTATTGTCCACACCATTATTCATGGCTTGAAGGATATTATGGGGCTCACATCCTTTGCTACACCCACTCGACCATCTCATAAAGAAAGCTTGGAGGCTCTTTATCTAACACTTGCTCCTCCAAAGTCAAGACAAACCATTCAAGTGAAATGGATCTCTCCTTCTCCCCCACACTATAAACTTAATAATGATGGGAGTTCATCAACCTCCAATGCGGGGGGAGGGGAGATCCTCCGAGATTCCCGAGGTTTGTTCATCATTTCCTTTACACATAAGTTCTCGTTGCCTTGTTCTAGCATTGAAGTAAAAACTAAAGCACTTTTTTGGGGGCTTCAACTTTGCTATGAACGTGGCTAAACATCTTTGGTGGTGGAGATCGATTCCGTGCAGTTGGAGGGCATCCTAACCAAGAGGACCACCGCTCCATGGCACATTAGACTCCAAGTAAGCAAAATTCTTCATCTAATGTCTCTTTTCACCTTTATCTCCATAAAACATTATTATAGAGAGGCAAACTCCGTCGAGGATATGCTTGCAAAATGGGGTGTCACAAATCAAGATGAAATCTTCAACAATTACCAAGACCTTCCTCAAGGTACAACTCAACTTTTGGAGCTTGATCAACACTCAACATATGCACGACTTTGTTAGACTCAATATGAACTCTAGCTACAGGTATTCGGCCAATGAGCATATGTTTTGTATGATGCAAGTTTTTTTTTAACTTGATTGCCTAGCACTAGGTATTCAGCCAATAGGCACTGTATAAATTTAGCTACAGCTGGGAAACCTAAGTTTACATTCTTGTTGAACCTTAAAATTTTATTTAACGCGCAACCCTCCCACCGAGGAGGTTTAAAAAAACATAGTGATGGTTCAAGAGGCAATACATTCCATGAGTAAAAGTGCAAGTAGGAGAGGATGGATGGCGATTAAAATAGACTTAACCAAAGACTTCGATCGAATGTGCTGGGATTTTATCAGGGACTCATCATTAGATGCGAGCATCCCCGCCTACATTAGCTCAGTGATGATGAGCTTACTGCAAACTAGGTCTATGCAAATGCTATGGGATGATCATAGGGGGGACACTTTCAAGCCAAGTAGAGGAGTCTGGCAGGGTAATCTTTGTTCGCCCTATATCTTTATTCTCTACATGGAAAGATTATTCCATGCCATCCAAGAAGCCGTACAACTGGGGAAATGGAAGCCGCTCAAGTTTGGGGGCGGGCAAATTTGCCTCTCCCATCTTCTCTTCGCGGATGACTTAGTTCTCTTTGGGGAAGCGATTGAGTTACAGGCTGCAGCTATGCTGGATGTCCTTAGGACCTTTGCCTCGTCATCGGGCTAGGAAATCAATGTGATCAAATCGGTCATGTTTCTTTCCCCCGGGGTCCCTTCCGACAGGAAGTCTCTTTTAAGTTCTATGATGGGCATCCGATTGGTGAATAATCTCGGAAGATACTTAGAGGTGCCGATAATCCACAAGAAGGTCCCTTCTGAGTCTCACGGGGGACTGGTTTTAAAGACGAGGCAACGTAGTGAAAGGTGGGACCCACGCTCTATTTCTTTCGCAGGAAGGCTCACCCTTTGCATGTCTAGCCTTTGTTCTTTACCCATATACCAAATGCAATCGGTGACCTTTACGGTTGATCTCTGTAATCAAATGGACAAGGTGGTCATGGATATTCTCTGGGGTAATTCCAGAGAAGACAAGAAATGCCCTCCCGTGAATTGGCATGAGGTGTGTAAACCAAAATCTCGAGGGAGACTAGGGATCAGGAAGCAAAAGGATATGAATAAGGTTCTCCTGATCAAAGTAGCTTGGGACCTATTATCTGATCAGGATAAGTTATTGAAAAATTTGATGTTTGCAAGTACAGACAGTCTCAAACCCAAATTAGGCACAATAAGCCTTTGAATGTGGGCTCTCATCCTGGAATCAGATTCGGAAAATTCTCTCGACAGTGAAATAGTGCTTGCAATGGATTCTTGGTGATGACCGCGAAGTAAAGTTCTGGTTAGACTCATAGACTCCTTCCAAGACACCCCTTCTTTCATTTACTCTTATCGAGATTCCTATCAGTGATACTCTCTCTATTTTTGTTGCTGATATGTAAAATTATTCTGGTGGTTGGGATTGAGCATTACTGGAGACGCTCCTTCCTGAATGCAAGCTGCTTGAAATCCGGGCGGCCCCTCCTCCTATGGAAGTTCTGGGCCATGATCGGGTTGGTTGGAAGGGGTCTGTGAAAGGGGTATTCTCTTCCAAATTTGCATATCTCTCCTTCTGCTTTTGGGGACTGGAACGAGGAGGACAGTTGCTGGAATCTCATTTTGAAACTCCGAGTCCCAGAACGGGTTTGGACTTTTCTGTGGAAAGCAGTGCAAGGATTGCTCTGGACTAACTCTGAGCGAGCAAGGAGGGGTCTTTCTGACAATGATGCTTGCCCATTTTTTGATCACTCTGAGACAATCTTGCACATTCTCAGGGATCTTGACTCTTTATGATTCTTTCTGGTCCCAGGAAATATTTCTGAGATGGTTTTTGGACAACTTAGTCACTGACTGGGTGCAGGATAACTGTGACAATCCGCTGTCATTCGCCATAACTTTTCATAAGCTCTGTTTTTCTCGGAATGATGTACTTATGGGAGGGAAAATTACCAGTCCACGAGGATTATGCTCCTGTATCGGTGCTGCAATCGACATCGCCCGGAAGGCATTCTCACACCCTCATCCGGTCTCCGGAGGGAACACAGTAAGTAGGAATATCTCCCCTTCACCTTTTGGGCTAACCATCTCGAGTAGTGTTCTTCCTTCTGTTGGATGTTCTAGTTCAGTGACTTTAACTCGCCTTAGAAGCAGCAGGTTGTCCTCGGAGAATACAGCATTGTCCCGCCCCTCTGGCTCTGAAGGCTCAGCTGGTATTCCTCAGGTCCTCCTCTACTGTGATGGGGTAAGAAATAGAGCCCCAGGAGTGGCGGCAACTGGTGGCCTACAAACTTCTGCAGATAGTAGTTGGATCCTGGGCTTCTCCCAAATAGTTGGCATCTGCTCCCCCATTGACGCATAGCTTTGGGCTATTTGGATTGACAACAATATTTCTCAGGATCGTGGGTATACCAATATTAAATTGCTAACTGATTCTTGTGATAGCATTGAGGTTTTGCAGGAAGCTCTGGACCACTCTTCATCCCTGCCTCTCCCCGAGTTAATAATCAAGGACATTCGTCTGGGACGCAAGTCTTCTTGACCTACATCAACCGGGAGCTGAACTTGGTTGTTGATGGTCTAGCAAAGAAGGGCCTTTCTCTCGGTCATTTTGATTTGATTCTGCTATCCTCTCCTCTGCCCGAAGGAGACCCCTGCTCCTTGATCTCCACTCGCTCAGTACAACATCAGTCTGTTCTTAATGAAAGGGCCCCCGATGTTCTGGTCGCTCACCCTGATGAGGCTGGTATGCTCCCAGTGCATCACCAATTTGCTGTTGTGGAGGATGGTTGTGCCACTAGTGTTCCTTCATCATCCACTACTTTGTACCTACAGTCGGAGGCATTAGCACACCGTAACTTTGAAGTGCACACCCTGAAGCTCCTTTCCAACAATGAAGTTATCCGCCAGTCTCCTATGGCCTCGTCTCCTAGTGCTCCCAGTGCATCTCTGAACACTTAGTTTTTCTTCTTCTGCTTTCAGTGTGCTTTTGTTGTTTTATGTAAATTGGGGACCTAAACCATAAACTGTGTGCTTTCGTCTCATAGGGAAATATGTAAATTGGGGACCTAAACCATAAACCAATGAGGATGATGGATAGCTGGCTGGAAGAAAAGTAATTTATTGAGTTAGTAGAAAACATGTGGACAAAAACGGCGGTGGAAGGATATTGTGTCTTTGTGATCAAGGAAAAGCTGAGAAAGCTTTGGGAAAGTATAAGATCTTGGAATGTTCAGCGAAATAGCAACACAGAAGCAAGGTTGAAAAGATTGAAGGGTGAGTTGAAGGGTCTTGAAAGAAGGGCAGAGAGTGGTATGCTAACATAGGCTGAAAGGGGTGAGCCAGAACGTGTTTGGAATGATATAAAGAATCTACTAAAGGAGGAGGAAAGCTCGTGGTTTCAGAAATCCAGAATGTTGTGGTTACAGCAGGGTGATGCGATTCCAGTTACTTCCATAATTGTGTTAAATGGAACAGAGCAAGGGATTTTATCTAAGGGGTATGGTGTGGAGATTCATGGATAGACAAACCAGATCAGCTAAAGGAGTACTTCAGGAGTAGTTATGAAGGAAGATTTACAGAGCCTAGCTGCACAGATCGAGACTAAAATGTTACAATAGAAGTAGGTTGACACATGAGGTAGAATGCAGCAGATAAAACCGTTCTCAGAGGCAAAAATTATTGAGGCAGTGGCTGCGTGTTGAGGAAGGAAAAGTCCGAGGCCAGATGGCATTAACTTTAATTTCATGAAAAAATTCCTGCAGCTGATGAAGGGGGATATTGTGAATATGATGGCAGAATTTCATTCGAATAGCAGAATTTTCCGAGGTTCAAATCCAACCCACATCACATTAATTGCAAAGAAGGGTTCACCATAGACTGTAAATGATTATCGCCCTAGTACACTAGTAGGATGTATGTACAAAATCCTGACAAAGGTTCTAGAAAGAAGATTCAGGGATGTTTTAGATGACACTATTTCTGGTAATCAGTTTGCATTTATTGGTGGACGTCAGATGAGATTGTAAAGGAGGTTAAGTGTACAAAGGCACCGACAATTATATTAAAGTTGGACTTCGAGAAGGCATATGATTCGGTGAGTTGGGCATTTCTGGATAATATGGTGGAAAACTTGGGATTTCCAATGAAATGGAGGAGATGGATCTCAGAGTGCTTAAAATCAGCATCAACTTCTAATCTGGTCGATGGGAGCCCTTCCAAGGAGTTCAAGCCACAGAGAGGGCTTAGACAAGGCGACCACATGGCTCATTTTCTTTTTCTGTTGGTGACTGAAGGTCTAGATTATATGCTAAAGAGGGTCGTGGCAGAAGGTATCATTAATCCTGTTGAGTTTGGTAGAGATAAAATTGCATTTGCAATTTGCCGATGATACAATACTATTTTGGAAGTGCTCGTTGGAGAATATCAGGGGTTTTAAGGTTGTGTTAAGAAGTTTTGAGCTAATGTCAGGGTTGCATATTAATTTCCAAAAAAGCAGCTTGATTGGGGTAAATGTGGATGTGAATTTGTTGGAGGAAAAGGGGGGATACATGAATTGTCAGACTTCTTCAATACCATTCATCTACCTTGGACTGCCTGTTGGTGCTAGAGAGAGCAGAGTTGAAATGTGGAAGCCTATAATTAAGAGATCCGAGAAGGTGTTAGGCTTACGAATTGTCAGACTTATCGGTTGCAGGACGTGTTGCGCTCATCAACTCAGTGTTATCCTCATTGCTCACATACTATCTTTCGATGTTCTTAGCCCCTAGACAAGTCCTAAACCAACTTGAATCTATTAGACGCACCTCTTATTGGGGAGAGACAGACGAAAAGAAAAGAGTGACATGAATAGCTTGGGATAAAGTGTGTCAACCTATAAGTTGGGGGGATTAGGTATTGAGAGTCTTGAAAGCATTAACATCACTTTTAGGGAAATGGGCAGGGAGGTTGTTAGATCAGAAGGATGAGCTGTGGAAGAAATTGATATTTTCTAGGTGTAGAGAAGTGGAGAGCTTATATGTTGGGAGATGTAGAGTATTACATCAACTAGAGGGGAGTGAAGGAGAAGAGAGAAAAGGCAGGAGGGGTGCGGGGAAGGAGTCAATATGGTGGTATACTTTGGGGAATCTGGCGAGGGAGGAGTGGTTTGAGGATGTAATGAAACTAAAGTTGGGAAATGGGGAGAGGGCATGTTTTTGGGAGGATGTTTGGATAGGTGAGATGCCATTAAAGAGGGGCTATGCTAGGTTGATGAACTTGGACAAATTACGGGATAAAACAATAGCCCAACATGGGAGATGGGCGAGGGGATGCTGAGAGTGGAGGAGAGCTCTATTCGACTGGGAAAAGGAGGAGCAGGATGGACTAAACGATTATCTATCTCACATTGTTTTGCAGAAACACATGGCTGATGAATGGAGATGTGAAGCTAGTACCACTGGAAGCTATGAAATAAAGATTACTGCGCAATACATACAAGAACAAATGCTGCCCCAATTTGAGGAAGAGGTGATTGACAATCTGCAGGTATTTTGGAGCAAGTTTGTTCCAAGAAAAGTCTCTATTTTTGGTTGGAGGTTATTACTAAAACGATTACCAACTATGATGAACTTGAAATGGAGGGGTATTGTGCACGAGGTGGTGGATGCTAGCTATGTCATTTGCCGTGAAGAGCTAGAAACTGAAGATCATCTATTTATGTTGTGCGAGTTTGTATGTGAAGTATGGACTGCAGTGTGGGAGTGGCTTGGTACTGCTGATATAGGAGTGAAGAATCTGGCAGATTTTGTTGGCTGCAAACCTGCGCATATCAGACAGAAAGTGTGGGTGATGTTTTGGTTATCTACATCATGGAACTTGTGGGTGGCCAGGAATAGGAAGCATTTCTGCTCCTTGGATGTAAACTCCAACATGGTTCTGCAACGAGTGCAAATCACGACTTGGCAGTGGACGAGGGCGGTAGCTAAAGACTCATCCTTCGCGTATGACATAGGTGAATGGCAGCGTGATCCGATAACTTGCCTCATGGGTTGTGTATAAATTTTTGGGCCTTAAGGAAGTAAGCTATACAAATGTAAATACATTCAGGTTGTTTCTAATATAATTTTCGCTTAATCAAAAAAATCTAAGAGAAATAAGAAGACAACAATATTTTTAATGTACTAATAACGTAACAGCCATCAGACTCTTTTTGGTCCACACGTCACCCAAGAAGGTAACTTGGTTGTCTATTGAAATCAAGAATTTTCTTAGAGCGGAGGCTATATGACACTAAATTGTACATAATTTTTTACGCTGATTTGCAATTTCGCCTATATATATCACTCGTTGTCTGAATTGGCAACACCATCATAATGTCTATACACAGGAGACCAAATGACCTGCGTTCCGACAAGATTCTATCGACGAAAGTTCTAAACCATTATTAAGTACTGTTTAATCTAAGAAAAAAAGGCAACGAAATTAGCAGAGATGTATTTGTCGAAATTCCGTCGGCGCATAAGACTTTTGGTCTCCTATGTATATGCTTTCCATCAATATAGTCAATTACGGCAACAAACAATGACAATATTTTTGTACATCCCCATATCTTTTGTGATTCTGGTTTATGTATCAGTGCAGGGATCTGGTTTTAAGTGTAGAGGCCTGGTTTATGTGCAGGTCCGATAGGTGAAGTCTGGGAGCCCGTGTAGCGGTACGGTACTGCACATGGTGCAAAACATTGTACATGTTTTGAGTGTTTATAAAATTTTGCTTAACAAAAAAAAAACAATGACAATATTTATTTTTTAATGACATGAACTCCCATTAATTGTACTGTATTGTGATGAGATGTTCATTGTTCCATCTTGACATTTGACTTAATTATACATTTGATATCTATATAAATATTTTGATGTCTATTTTTTTATTTTTTGTCCAACATTCATATAATTATGTCTCAATGCTAGATTTTATAATTCTTGCATAAGACAAATATATAAGTTAATTTTAGAGTGATGCTACATGTCCCAACACTTTGTCCCTAATTCATCCCTACATATAGTTTAATTAAGAATTTTGCAAGTTTAGTCTATCATTTAAATGTCATTAAGAATTCTGTATGTTAAACAACTAATCTTTTATTTTTGTAGGGATGAATTAGGGACAAAGTGTTGGGACATGTAGCATTATTCTATACAGTAACACTAAAAATTAACACACTTTAAATTCTGATCACATCCTATTAAATTTGTCGAAATTGATATCATCGATGAAAAATTGATACATAAAGAATCAAAAACTCATGTTCCGGTGACTTCGTTGGCTAAAAAATATTTAACCCTAATTAAGGACTATTTAGCCGAGAAAAATGCAACAAAATTACTGGGAATAAAATTATCAAAATCAAATTGGTGCATCGGGTTCTTCATATCTGGATAAGAAGCACAATCATAGCAAAGAGATATCCCAGGCTCTACAGAAGACGAAAATGAGGTTATTGACCGTCGCCCAACATGGTGTATTAATGAATGGTTCTTGGTCTTATGTATGTGAATGGAAGGGGCACTTAGATAATCTAGAAGAAGCTGATCCAGATGAATCAATCATTTTGTTATCTAACACTACATTGCACGAACATACAATTGACACATGAGAGTACAAGGGTGAAAGCAAAGGCGAATATTTAGTAAAAGACAGTTACACCATGATACAAAAACAAAAGAATGACATATTTGAAGAAGAGACAACACAAGAACTCAAAGTTGTATGGAGCACAATAGTACCAATCAAAGTCTCAATACCCAGTTGGTGCATGCAACAAGGCATATTACCAATAAGGCAAAATCTCAGAATCAAGAACATTATTGCAGATGATCAACATGCAGAAAGCGGAATGTGCGAAATCCAACATGAATTTGAAACAAAAAATCATGTATTCTTCCAATGTCTGGAAGCAAAAGAAACATGGAAGCAACTATTGGGATGACTTGAATTACCAACATATGATGTCTTCATCAACCTCAAGCCCCAAGGAATCCGTCGCAGTGTTTGGTTGGCAACCGTTTGGGAAATCAGGCAAAGAATAAATCACAGTCAATTCACTGGCGAAAAATGGACGACAGAAACAATAATCAAAACAATCAAATTTCGCGATGGTTTTGGTACAAGCTGCGCACAAAGAAGAAGAGTGTGATCTTCATTCCCATCGAAATTTGGTTGCAATAGCCAATCGTGGTTATGACGAAGTTGTGAATTAAGTTTGTAATTGGCAAGGAACATACTTTTGCAATAGACGACATGCCTGTAGTTGGGTAGATTGTGCCAATGGTCCAAAAAATTTGTAAATATACAAAATTTTAACTATATATAACGCCAATTAATAAAAAAAACTGTTCCATCAATGATGACAATTTCGATGTTAATGACGGAATGTGAGTGTAATTGAAATTGTGTCAAATTTTAGTTAAAAAATAGTGTACAAATATCATTACCCTTTTATTCACAATGAAAACAAGATCGGTAATAAATTTTGCACTGTATAACAAAAATTATGGAGATAAAATAGTCATATGACTAGATTTGGACAATAGAATAATCAGCTCTCCACCGAACCACTACTAACCTTTTACCATCTCACCTGTTTCCAGTTTTTGTTATTAATGATACAAAAATATAATATAATGAATATCAGTTAATTTTTGTGGTTAAAATAAATAAAACTTACTAATTTTATGTTTTAAAATTAATATTATGTTTGTTTCACCGTCAAAAATTTAAAACTTTATTATATAAATCCAAAAGACTAAATGTTATAAACACTAAATCCTATAAGTCGTAAAACTTATAAAATCTTATTATTTTTATTTTTTAAAATCAATATTATGGTTGTTTCGCCACACAAAAATATAAATGCGTATCCTATTAACCCAAAAGACTAAATGTTATAAACACAAATCCCTATAAATCAAAAAAATTATAAAATGTTACTATTTTTTATTTTTTAAATTAAAATGTATTTATTTTATATTTTTTATTCTATATTAATATTCTATAATAATATTAATAGCTTGTACTGAACCCGGTACAAAACAGATCCGATATGGCTAGACGTATCGTAGAATAATTGGGCATTCGTAAATGTAACCTTATGAGAAAACTGTTTTTGAAAATTAATCTTTTAAAAAAAGAATTGCAAATGTAACCTTCATCTTTACAAATAAATCAAAAATCGAATATATTTTAGCTTACCATAATAAACGCCGATGTTAAACAGCCAACTAACATAATAACACTCTTTCCTGTCAACCCAATCACTGTTACAGTTTTCCGGTCGTCGGTAAAAATAAATCAACATTTTCCTTCTATTCTAGGCTCAATTTATCCGGAAATACATTCGAAGAGAGCGAGAAGGACAGAGAGACCTAGAACATCATCAGGCGCCGCGTGAATAGGGCGAATCTAATCTGTGTTCTATTTTTGAAAGTGCGTTTGATTCTGGATTCTAGATGATTTATAGACAGGATTATTTAGTTCTCGGTATGGGTCATACATTTTGGTGTGGGAATTTCAATTTCGTGATTCGAACGTTCTTTTTTTGAGTTAATTCAGTTAATTTGTTGTCAAGAATACAGACCGCGGCCTGCGTTCGGTCACCCGACACCATGCAGTCGTGATTTCTGTGCTTGGTCAAGTAACTCGACACCTTGATCTAATCTGTGTTCTATTTTTGAAGGTGTGTTTGATTCTGAATTCTAGCTGATTTATGGACAATATTATTTAGTTCTCGATATGGGTCATGAATTTTGGTGTGATAATTTCAATTTCGTGATCCGAACGTTCATTCTCTGAGTTAATTCAGTCGATTTGTGGCCAAGAGACAAGAATACAGGCCACGGCCTGCATTCGGTCACCCGACATCTGTAGTCGTGATTATCGCGCTTGGTCGAGTAACCTGACTCCTTGATTCTACGTATTTATATTATATACGTTGCTCTATTTTCTATTATTTGTAGATGAAGCTGACTTTATTTTATTAGATTGTAAATCTTGATGAAATAAAGAATATTCCGGAGCTTATAAGAACAGGCGTCGACTGTAGTTTGAGAGTTGTTCAAATCGAGGAGAACCTATCGATCACATCTTTATTAGATCTCATTTGCACTAGATATGGTCTTAGTAGAGATACAGCAGATTTAGTTTTGTAGTACAATCCCAAAAAAAAGTTCGACCATGGAGAGTATACCATTTTCCTGCGTGATAACGGCGATGCTGTGGGATTTTCAAACCAACGTGAAAATGGGGATTCAACGAGACATACCTTGGAAGTTGTTTTGCGTCCAAAGGGAGTGGCAGAATGCACACAGGTTGACTCCATGGTTATGCCGAGATGTGAGTCCGTGACAATTGATGTGGCAATGGGTGAGACCAAAGTTAATGGACTGGTTGAACGTAAGCTCAATGTCAACGAGACAGAAGTCGTGGAAAATATTTAGGCCAAGTCACCTTGTATAAATGCGTTTGAAACAGCAAATGAATCTAACACGAGATCACACAGTTTTAACTCGCCTGTGCTGGATTACGGAAGGGTGCATGACGAGGAAGCATGTCGCGGCATATATCTCCATGTCTTTCCCATCAATGCACTTTTTTCTTCCCCAAACATTCATGGAAAGAAGAGAGGAAGACCAATTTCTCCACATTCTACATCGGAAGGCGAAGCAATAATAAAGCGCAAGAATCGCTGCTATAAGTGCGGTGTCCTCGGACACTATACGAAGACATGCAATAGTGGACGTGTTGATGAGGACAACAAAACTACAAGTGGATGGCGGGAGTGAGGGCTGAAGCCTGTAGTTTATCTCGCACCCTATCTAATTTTTCATTTGCTGAACATTTAATTGAGACTTGAGAATAAGGATTCAGTTGTATTTCATTTCATCCATGTAGTTGTGAATTCAGTTTTATTCATTTAATTTCAACCTACGCGGAAGTACATAATCCGTTGTTGACTATTCTATTCACGTCGGACGGGATAGCGCAACTATACGCGGTAGACCCGGAAATACCGTCGGGCATTAAACATTTAACAATAAACAAGTAAACTCGAACAATCGTGAATATCCCGAAAGAGACATTCGTGCTCTACCTATACTGTACTAAGCACAATATACGTGGTAAACCTGAATAATACAGTCGAGCCCTAAACTATTAGACAGACAACGCAATCGACAGTATCACAACCCGTCGTGGTTATCCCATAATTCATGGTTCTATTCTATCCACGTCTGATGATATGAGCTCGACTATACGTGGTAATATCGGTTACCTCAATCGAACCCTAAACTATTAAACAAACAAAGCAATCGATCTGACCGCGACCCATCGTGGTTATCCCGGAAGAGGCCTTCGTATTCCAACTATACTGTATTAAGCAATGCATACGTGGTAAACCCGAATAATGCAGTTAGGCTCTAAACTATTAAACAAACAAAGCGATCAACAAGAGCGCGACCTGTCATTGTCATCCCGGAAGAGTCATTCGTGCTCCAATTATCCTCTAATCCACGGTTATGTCCACGTCTGACAGTACGAGCTCGAATATACGTGGTAATCCCAGTGACCTTCGTTTGGCCCTAACTATTAAGAAAATAAAGCAATCAACAGGATCGCGGCCCATCGTGGTTATCCCAAAAGAGACCTTCGTGCTCCCACTATACTGTATTAACCACTGCATACGTGGTAAACTCGGATAATGCAGTCAGATCATAAACTATTAAACAAACAAAGTGATCAACACGGCTGTGACCTGTCATTGGCATCCTGGAAGAGTCATTCGTACTACAATTATCCTATAATCCATGGTTCTATCCACATCTGACGGTACAAACTCGACTATACGTGGTAATCCCGAATAATACAGTCGGACCCTAAAAAATAACACTAAATATAATCTAAATTTCGTTTAAATTATGCATGGTGTCATAATTGTGGTTTAATTCATCACTTTCACACAGTTTAAATTTCGTTTAACGCTTATATAAATCGTGAAACGAACAATGCATGATTGATTCACATCCAAGAGTCAAGACAAGTTGTTCTTACGAGTTATGTAATGAAGTTTCTTTGTTTCCTATCTTCTTGAAAATATTGTCTCCAATCCCACAAGTGCCTTAGCAGTTAGCATTCGATAAAAACTAATGTATTCACATGCATGTTGAGTCCATTTATACTCACTTGACGTGTCAAATAGAGTAACATGAGTTTTTTTTAAAAATATTTTAGCCATAATTAAATACCCAAATAGTAAAGTCGGATATAACTCATCAGTCGATAAAACAACGACGCATTCGTGCATAACCCGGATATCTCAGTCGGGCCCTTACTCTAAATTCAAAACCTTAAATACTTATTTATTTGAATACTTATCCAAACAAATATGAAGAGGGTGAATCTTTTTCTCGAAGGATCAGAAAAAAATGGGTCCAGATCTCCTGCGGGAATGGTTTGGAAAACCCTAGTCGGGATGAGATAGAGACTCAAGAAGGGAAGACTTTTTGAACAAAGAAAGTATTTAAAATAAAATACTGCGCGTGTAGTTTTTTCATATATACTGCTCGTGTAGTCTTTTCATAGACTGCACGTCTTTCCATGAGCAGAGCGATTCATATTCTGTAGAACAGCTAGAGCAATTATGATTATTCAAGATCTTGTTCTATAAATAGATACAACAACAACCAAAGAAAACCTACTCCTCCCTCATTCGTAAGCATGATTGCCATTTGCCAACGGCACTTCCTTCTCCGATTCTGTCCCCGCCAGAATAAGGCATACCATATTATTATGTGCAGTTATCTTTATCTCGGAAGACAAACCAGCAGTCTTCTACCAATTAAACCCCCACCCTCCAAACAATTTGTTTACCAGTGAAGTGGTGCTCATGTATCTTCCGGGATAAAGTGAGCTGCCCCTAATGGACTTTGCATGCTCCATGGATTAGCACCTGCCCTTAATATCGCGATGACCCTTTTCTAACAAGGAGGCATACATCCTCATAGGGTAGGTTTCTCATTTGCAACAGATATGAGATACAGTCCGATATTGGAAGGAAACTTACTTCTTCTCTTGCCATCTTAAGGTCATCCACAAGATTTGCTGAACATGAATCTCCATCAAATGACCATCTCTAGGCGATCACCTACTATTCCCATGCTTTGTTGTAATGTTATCTTTGTTGTTAATGTAGTGTTCGCTTCATCACAAACGGCCATCTCTAGGCGATCGACTACACGGTAGAAGTGGTGCTGGTGTGTCTTCTTGAATGAAGTTAGCTGCTACACAGTGAATATTTCAGTTTCGAAGAGAAATTTTGGATCGGGACTAACATGCTTCAGTCGACCCGACCGAGACCTCAGGATATGGCTTGATCGCTTACTGCAATATTTAATTTTGTAATTTTATTTTTATATAATTGAAATGAAAGGATTATCATAATCGATATATGGGTATTATTTAAAAAGGTTAATTCTGTATAAAATTTTAATTAAGCCTGGATTAAAAGAGCTATTCGTTTATCTCACCGCAGTCAAGGCTCTGATGTTACGTATAAACCCAAAAGTGCAATAATTATTAATTAAACCGATGCAAAACTGATTTGCTCAAGCGACACCGACAGTGGTGATACCAACAACCGACATAGACTGCGGGCCCTTACCCTAAACCTTAGACCCTAAATCTTAAATTTAAAGTATTTATTTATTTTAATACTTAATTCAAAAAAATAAAATAAAACACTGCACATGTAGTCTTTTCATAATCTGCGTGTGTCGCATCTTTTCAATAACAGTGCGTGTCTTTTCATATTCTTGTGATATTGAACAGCACCAGTTGCAACGATGCAACAATTATGATAATTCCAGCCTCGCCCCTATAAATACAACATCTAGATTAAACCTAAACTTACTCCTCATACATAAATCACAACATGTTTGCCTGACTTGTCTTTCTTCTCTAGTGAAGTGAAGTGGTGTGTCTTCCAGGATAAAGAGAGTGCCCATCTGCACGAAAGGGAAAGCTTTCGAGTGATTTTGCTTTCTTCTCCAGTAATTGTTCTGCAAATGGGAGGACATACTGCACAAATTCAAACTGCACTGTCCAGAAATGTAAAACATGTAAAGTGGTGCTGGTGTGTCTTTCGGTATAAGTTGTCCGAATTTGATAAATGATATGGATCAACACGGAATTATCAATTGGTTTCACCTCCAAGATGACGAGATTATTAGCATAGTTCATTGTGCCAATTTACCAATGTAATGAAGCATGTCTTTCAATTTCTTTGGCGTTTATTATGTAACTAACTGCCGACATTGATCGATGTAATTGATTATTAATAATCAAATTGTCGAACACATTGATATCATGTATTATAAAATAATGTAATGAAGTATCTCTGTGCGTCGTTTCATGTTCTGATTTGATGGGATGGATTGGAACGGGAAGGATGACAATCAATTCCCATCGAGTTCACCACGATTCAACGAGACTGACGGGTCGAGTCATTCATGAAGCTTTTCTTCGACTGCTTCGACATCATGGTTGGCGGTATCTGAGGCAAACGACATCACCCGACATCATCAAAGGCATGTTCTTAGTGGCGTCGAGGTTATTCAGACTGAACCGACAGTTGCGACGCCGACAGTCGCGACGCCGACAGCCACGGCGTCGATAGCCGTGATGCCAACAGTACAGTCGTGATACCGACAGTTGTGATACACCCAATGACTGGAGTCGTCCGCGTGCGTATTTGAGCAACTCTCGCCGGACGGACAGTTGGTTGTCCAATTTATCCCTACTATAACAACATATTGAAGGCGATTCAGTCGAGGTTGAAGGGACGTCTTGTTCAATTTGGAAGGTTGTCCTTTCGACGGAGACGGGTAAGTAAAAAGTCGACAACAACGACATCCATGATTTGAACTTTTAAACTCTAGGTTTTTCATAATCGAAGATGATAAAATAAAGTAAAAAGTCCTCCGGCAATAGCGTGTGAGCGTACGATAGTGGTAATTGTTCGATCAAAGTCCACATCCACATCTGAGGATTTGTCGACCGACATGTTGAAGGAATTCAGTCGAGGTTTTCGATTGAAGGGTCCAGGTTTTTAATTTTACGAGGAGGTTTTCCTTTCGATGGAGATTGGTTAATGAAAAGTCTTCCGACAATTGACTAGATTAGAACGTATGAAGACGGTTTAGTATTTTATTTCTTTTCTTTCTTTTCTTTTAATGCCTTTAAGTAAAAGAACAATAAAAGTAAATCAAAAATGAAATAGGAAGTTAGATTTCAAAATAGAATTGTTGCGGAGGTTACTTGTCCAATTATTTCCCTACCTTCCTCTTGATTCTACACAATCATACACATATTTGGTTGCATGTTTGGTTGCATGCACCAATTCATACACATATTTGGTTGCATGCACCAATTCATATAATTAACATAAACATGTATGCCCTGCCTTGCCTGCAATAAGCGCCATAGAAGGAGCTGAATCTGCTCAATTATCTGTCAGGGATGTCGTTGTTGTTGGTCGAAGAGTCGCTCATTCCTCCATTTCCAATGCTGCCACCAGGTAACTTGACATATTGAATTCCAAAATTTGGGGGGCCATCGCGCAGTATGTGTAATCCCCTCTCCCTTGATCTATTTCTCAGGTCGTATGGTGGGTGTAATTGTGAGATTGAGCCCATTTGCAATCCCTTGCCAAACGAGCCGCGACACAATATAGATTAGAAAAAGGTGGGGAGCCGTTTCTTGGGCCAAGGAGCATAAGGGGCAGTGCATGTCCTGTAATTGGACTCCACCAGCAGCCAGATTATCTTTTGTTGGAAAACGATTCTGCATTAATTTCCAAATGAAGCCATAGATCTTTAGGGGCAGAAATCGGTTCCATGCCAGTTTGCTCATCTTGATTGCATTATTTTGAGACCATATTGGTTGCATAATCAACTCATATAAGTTGAAATTAGGAACAGACTTGACCTGGTAGGTTCGGACCCGTGCGTGTATGTGCGCGTGGGTCAGTATATAATAAATGTTGGCTTACACTCTTAAAAGTCAAGGTACTAAGGCAATAGAGGTAAGCATCTCATACTTATTATATACTAGTCCATTTTGTAATCAGTATGGGACAAATTAACTCTAACACCCTCACGCAAGTCCAATTGAGCAAGCCTTGTTGAGACTTGATTATTTGTATTATACGGGTTGTCCAATTAACCTCATAGGTTCTAGGTCCATCAACAATCGTAACCTTTTTTTTGTAGCTTGTGTTATTGAGTCTACCATTTTTTTCCCCTTTTTTGTGGATAGGTGTATAGAGAGCTCATGAATCTTTTTCCGATCGTTAGATCATAGTAAGCTCTGATACCAAGTTGAAATTTGAAACAAACCCGACCCGATGAGTACGAGCCCGCACGTGTGTGTACGTGAGCCCGTATATAATGAATGTGAGCTTACACTCTTAAAGGGCAATGTACCAAGACAATAGAGATAAGCATCACATGTCATTATATACTAGTTGATTTTTGTGTTTGTAATCGGTATGGAACAAATATCTCTAACAATATACTTGGTTGGTGTTGTATTGCCCAGATGTATTGCATGGAATAAGATCTGCTTGGGCTTCTTATAGCATCCAGAGACGTGGCAGATTGGCCATGGCAGTGAATGTTGATGCTCGTATCCAATGCGTCCCCCCTCCCCGGGTGGAAAGAGGCGATAGATGCAAATTTTATTGTAAAACGATATTACATAAGATAAGCAATCAAGTAATGACTTGAGATCATGCACTAGTATATATTTATTTAACAAAGGAACAGAAAACGGCTTCATCCATTTAATGAAGCGCGACTTAGGCAGTGAGCGAGAATCATAACCATGGTTTACCTATCCCACAGCGAGCGTTAAAAACAAAAAACCTGCCAAAGAGATGCAGATAGCCACCAGCAAGATCACCACCATCGTCTGCAGCGACAGCGACGTACTGATGAAAAATATAACGGCGATTGAAATGCTTTGGCACAGCTTCAGCTGAGAAAAAGCTCCTTCCTGCAGTCGAAGAACGCAGCAAATTGCTTGTAATTTGATGAAGTGACTTCATTGGCGGAGGAGTTATATGAATCAAGTCAGCCAGGATCAAGCAAAGAAATGTCCGGATTCAACAAAGGTTAAGCGCAATTCAACAAGAATGTCTGGCAGACACATTTATGTGTAGTGTAAGCTCTGTGTGAGAAGGCCGCCCTCCGCCATGACCGAATGCCGTCTAATCACCCGCTTAGGGCGCCAAGGTGCTGGGCCGCCCAAGGATCGCCCAGCACTTTCTCAAGCATTGAGTGTAGGGTACAGTTCAAAGAGAGCAATAAAACATATAACTTGGGTACTGAGGCGGTAGATGATTCAATTCAATAACTAATTATATAGAAATTTAACGAGTACCAGATCATGTTTGAATAGAATCCCGAGCAATGCACTCAGCTGCGTCATTAGGACACCATCACCAATGCCCCATAAGGCTCCTATAAGAAGTGGGAGCAATGTGCCAACTAGTCCACCACTTGCACTTTATGAAACAAGCAATGACAAGTTAAGCTTTAGGCCAGGGCATGAGAAAATAGGATCCCTTTATATTTCAGATATGAGAAGGCAATTCTGAGTGTCAAACCTGTAGTTTAGAAGCCAAAGCAGTACTGCAAACTGGATCAAAGCTCCACCAGAGACTATTTTCGTTATTGATGGGAGACCAGTAGTAAGCCAACCAGCCCCCACCGAGGACTGAGAAGAAGATGTAATTGTATTAATCAACCATTTGGGTCTATCAAAACGGGAAGCGGGGGGCGTATAGTGAGAAGAGCATTGTATAGTATACAGTGCCTAAGTGACACGATGGTACTGGTGCAGCAGGTGCCCCGGTGTTTAACAACTTTGTGCGGGTCCGCTGACAGGCCAATCCCGCAGTGCCACGAGGACACTGCACACTATACAGTGAGTTTCTTCCATCAAAACGATGTTACTGTTTGAAATGATCAAGTAGAAACAAAAAGTGGATCAGTTGCCTCAGTTTAGCTGCTTACAATAGCATCAAAAACACCATAAACGGCCATTGCACCTCCAACACCCCGTTCCCCGAGTGTAGGCTTGACAATTTCTTTAGTGTACACTGCCCTGGAAAGACGGACATTACTGTTAATTCAGTTGCTGCAGGAACTTTTTTTATTAAGTATTTGCAGCAGTATTTACCAGACAAAGGCTTGCTGTAATCCTGAGTATGCCATAAGTGGAATGATCAAGGCGATTCTTTTGTCAAGTAATAATTTAAATGTCGACTTCAATGAAGAGGTAACTGAAGATGTCATGGGGACAGTCAAATCATGGAGTGTTTCTTTTTTACTGTTTCTATGACTCAGAAAACACATAAGAACAGCGCCTATGGTCATGCTACACAGAAACAAAATGAGAAGTAAAGTTGTGCCGCTCGTAGTTCCTTCCTGCAATATGTATTCTATAGAATCAATACCAAAATCTGAAAGAACATTTGATTACTCGTGTCGTGGCATATAAGTTTGCGTACCTTTTCATCTCTTAACACGGCAACAGTAACAAGGCTGCCAACAAGCTGAAATTTTATTGTCAGAAACAATTGATGTGCATCTACTAAGATAATAAGAGCTTAAATGTTTATCCAGCAACTACAGGCATGGCACCTGGTGACCTGCATACATCCCCCAAAACTCTCCATTAAACTTCCCGATTACTGTTCCATCATGCAATTTATGATCATTGGCATAACTACGAGCAGTAGAAGTAAGATATGTCCCCTGAAATAAACAAAGTAAAAGTTGGAACAATAAAAGGAGTGAAACTTAAAACTAACAGAGATAAATAGAATTATTTGCCGTGCCTGGCCAACCCAGATTATAGAAGATGAAAATCCAAGGTACAGAGAAGCTGGCACCATAGTATACCTGCAAATGGTTCAGAAGCAACGCAGATTATAGAACACCACTATTTGCGTAGATTATAGAACACCATTATTTGCCTAGATTTGTCTATAAGTGACAACCACTTAAACATAAACTTTAATAAATTTATTTTCAATTTTCTCATTCAATTGTGATCCATCCAAATATCATTTTATGATACGACCTTATATATAGCCAAAGAGAATAGGACATGTTTCTACTCGCGGCTCCGATACCAAGTTGATATGATCCCGGGATCACGGGGTAAGACTAATTAGGGAGAGACTATGATCCAATTTAACTAAGCTACGCAACTACTAAACTAAACATTGATAGAAGAATCCTCTCATTCCCTCATCATAAAGTTATTACAATGGCCATATATATAGGCAAAGGATAAGGGCCTCTAAGTAAATACAAAGATACCAAAGGACCAACATCTAAATACACCTACATCAATAATTATTTGAGAGATCTTTGGTTATATATAGGTTCGTATCATTTTAACAAATTATTTCGAAACTCACGCGCATAAAGTGTGGAAGCTCTTAAATGACTATTTCCCAACTAAGAAAACATTGATGTTCAGCTTAATCAGCTTGCTTCCCACCAAGAACAATAGCATGCCCAAGGCACAAACTTTAATGATCAGAAAGAAAGAACAATCGATAGCTGGCCAGGGTTATGCAGATATATACCAGGATGGCTTCAAATTAGCCGCCGTGAAAAGCCAATATCCAGTTGTGCCAAGAATCAAAACGTTCTTGGCTCCCAGTTTCCTCACTACCAATGAAGCAAACAATGAACAAAATGCAAATGATGCATACAATATTCCAAGAGACCTAGTACCCAAATCCCCTTCCTGAAAACAAAAGGGTTCCCTTTCATCAGAACTGCACAATCAGTAAGCGAGTAATAGCATAACAATAGAATTCAACAAAAACGATTGTTGATGATGGGTATCTTAAATCGCAGGATGGGTATACTGTGTTGATTGTGCTTTCCAAATTCTGAACAGCGCCATAAGCCGAGAAAACCAGGAGGAAAGCCCAGCATAAAATACGGACATCTCTTTTGTGGTTAAGCGGCTGAGACTGTGAGCGACCTTCTGCCCCGACGAGTGGGGTTTCCTCATCAAAAGCCATGGAAGAATTTTTTTTTTTTCCTTCGTTTTTTTTCACTCTTCTCACATAACTAGAATGGGAATTTTAGCATATGGTTTCGAACCGAGGGAATCAAAGATTCTTGAAACTACAGAACAGAATGATTAAAAAAGAAGCTCAATCATCCAACAACTTGCAACTTCCCCCAACTAGAAGACAACGACGTTGGCGTTTCAATTTTTTTGTGGGCACGTTGTGAAAAGAATAAAGGAGTCTACTGTCCATACGGATTTATGTAGTTTTATTAATAAATTAATTAAAATAAAATATTTTTAACAAATTTATTAATTCTAAAAACACTATATCTATATATAAAAATAAGATTATACATTTATAAATTATTCCGAACATCTCATGAATAAGTATCTATTTTGATTAATCACCCAAAAAAAAGTATCAATTTTGATTGTTTCGTAACAAACTAAATAATTTGTGTAGTCTTAAGTATCTATTTTGATTGTTTCATAACAAGCTAAATAATTTGTATAGTCTTAATTTATCATATTCAAATGACGGACCGTGACTTCAGTCACGGGTATTATCCTAGTATAAATATAAATTTAAAGGGGGCATATCGGGTGCCAGTGAAAAATACAGCAACTGTGACATTAAATTGTAGCCCTCCATCTAACCATATCCAACGGTTTTAGGGTTTAGGGTTTAGGTGTGATGGACGAAGTAGATCTGCTGTTTTTTTTGCTGTCTATCTCACAGTCATCCGAACCCTCCCGAAATTTAAATAATTATAAACTTAATAAAAATGTTGATTTAATATTACGAAAGTCTTGACGCAAATAAATTAAAATACTACCAAATTCGAAAAATCTCAAATGCTAAACTTTATTTAACGACGACAATTAACATTACGATGACTTCGTCGCCGAAAAAATAAATTCATATATGATGAACTCAAACTCTATAAATCCTAAATGCTAAATTTTATTTTAAAATAAAAAACAATATTACGGTGGCTTCGAAGTGCCTATCTCCAAAACATACACAGTTTTAAGTGTCAGCGAGAGTAGCTACCAGTGCCCTTCTTATTTTCCAGAAGTATTTTTTAATATTCATTCGTGTGCATTTGAAACGTTTAATATTAAATTAATATTAATTTGTTTTTAATTTTATATGTTATGATATATTACAATGAATAATTTTAACGGTTCTGGTTTTTTTGATTATTTTTTCGATTCAAGTTCAGAAATCTCTTATTTAAATATGCCTCCGGAGTATGTCGAGCCAAGTTCATCAACTCAATATCCAGATTATTCCCATCAACTGTATCCAAATTATTCACAATATCCTTGCGCACCAAGCCAAGATGTGTGGTCTCAACCGATGAGCCAAGGAGGCTGTTCTCAGCCATAAAATAGTTGGACGTTGCCTCAAAGTAATTTAGTTGACCACTTGTCCCCAATTATCGATCCGGTAGGTGATACAGCAGACATTGATGTAAACGACATCAATTTTTAACCTGAAAATGAAGATGAGGGAGAGGATATGCTACCCATTCCGGTGCGGCCACGGGTAGATCAGCTATATGATGGATCATACATTCCATATTATCAGATGGCATGTCTTATGATGGGGAACTCAATGAATATTCCGTCCCCATTGAGCAAAAAACGTTTCGATGAAGACTTAGGTCTGATTGCAGAGGGTCAACTGTTCAGAGATAAGCCTCATCTGCAATATTCGGTAATGAAGTACCATATTATGGTGGCGAAAATGGAGTTTTGGATGGAGTACCCGTGCCGGGTATCCCGTGGGTACCGGTACGGCACCGGTACACTACAGGTACGTACCCGGTACTTTAAATTTCAGTGGGTACATTTATGAATTTGGATACGGCTCGGGTATGGCTCGGGTACTTCTTGGGTACTTTTTATTTTATTTTATTTTTTTAACTTCTTGGGTACCTCTTTTAAGATTTGGTGGAGATGCTTTTGATTCAATAGAGGGTGCTGGTTTACTCGAAGTTGCAAATCTTTCACTTGATGAACCAGATATGGAATCAGTACTATTTGAAGACGATATTGAAGATTTGTCAAGTGGTTAGTACTTTTTTGTTTTGTTTATGGATTTGTGATTTGCATACATTTTTATTTTTAGTCTTCGTATGCTTAAAAATTTATTATTTATTATTTTTTTATTTTTAACGTACCAATGCCATACCCGTACCCTATATTTTCAAGAAATGTCATACCCATATCCGTACCCGTGCTTCTTAGATAAAATGGGAAGGGCTAACACTCCATTGGGTTAGTGGACTGTACACAACTTCTGATGAATCGGTAGCTTCTTGAAACATCACATTTATTGTGATTTTATTTTCTATTTTTGTTGGGTATACAAATTTTCCCATTGGATCAATACACATGGACTAGCTTCTACTTCAATACAAGCACGGAGGCCTAGGAAATTGTTTTACCCCGAATTGGGTTGAGAATTTTTTTTTTTCACCCCGGATGGGCATAGAAAATTCATTGGGCTGGCCGTCCGGACCCGCCGATTAATACTTCCGCCCGTGCTTCAATCCTTTAATGCATTTGGTTGTGTTTCTTATGACCTACATATTTGTAACTAATGGGCCTTCTCTCAACAAGCCTGCTCCATCTGGTCAAACTTCTATTTGAATTGACTTGGTTTAATAACATCAGATTCTAAATAGAATGAACGCCACTAGTACTACTAGTACTGACTACTCATTGCATGTGCCACACTTGCACAATCTTCTGATTTCCATTTTGAAAGTATTAAATTTCGTGATAATAAGAGTTATCTTCCCATTAAATGTATCCTTTTTGTTTGTATATAGATTTTTGTAAGTGAGGCGTGGGAGTGGGACGAAAGGATATGACAATTTATTGTGTTTATGTGTGTGTGTACCATGATGCCTTAAAACTGGTAGCAGGCATGGACGAGACAGCAATGATCTCCTTTCAAAAAAGATGAAGCAAAAGAGGTAAAGAATATGTAAAGCTACATGCTTTCATTACTCAGCGGTTTTCATTTCATCCAACTTTTATGGATGCTAACAAATATAAAAAATATAAGTATACGTGTATACAAAACTGTCGGAAGCTCACCGAAACATGACAATCGACAAAAATGGAAGTTGAAAAACCGATCACATAATGGACACACAAGTGATGCACATATGCAATCGTCTAGAAATTTTTTGTTATCAGACCGTATATACCACACTATTCCTAATTCTAATTCTGGTCCTCGGTCAATGTCAGCCGCATTTAAAAAGTAGGTGATTCATTCATGGCAGATCAATAAATATGCGATCATAATTAAAATTCGAAATATAAAGTTATTTCTCCTAAATATAATATACGAGATTAGAAAATTTTCGCGCAACCGCCTTCCATGCATAGAACAACATCATATATTAGATAATTAGATTAGAGCCACGGAATTGGTTCATCTTAGGCCGAGTTTCGATCCTAATCGGAGTGAATATATCAGTGCTTTACAGGTTGGTACAGTTCGTCATATAATGGAAAGGTAGACCTACTATAGCGATTTGTCATTAATGGCCGGAATCTTTCCCCCTTTTTTCTTTTCTTTTTCCGGTTATTATATTAACACAGTCCTTCTCA
Organism: Pinguicula primuliflora; assembly: GCA_025802335.1. Lineage (NCBI taxonomy): Eukaryota > Viridiplantae > Streptophyta > Magnoliopsida > Lamiales > Lentibulariaceae > Pinguicula > Pinguicula primuliflora. The sequence goes on along the minus strand of JAOYMZ010047703.1, from coordinate 793 downwards.
ATCTTCATTTTCCCTTTCTCGATGGAGTTGTAATAGTTCAATGCAATCAGAGCAGTTCTAGTCCAGTGCCTTTAGCTGTTGAGCATGTGACCATTTTTGAGTTTCTCTTATCTCTTCCACAAGCAAAGTTTGAGAAAGGGGAAAATTCAAACCCTCATCCAATTAGTGCGTGGGCTTCTGTAATAATAATACACAAAATCACTAGACAGTCATTCGTGTCCCAGCAGCTTTTGCCCCTAATCTTCAGCTTCACTTGTCCTTGCCTTAAAAGCAGCACAGTCTGGTACTTAACCAAACAATGGCCGCGTCGCGTCTGCTTGAATTTTCAAAGCTTGTTAGTTATTAATACCTACCATTAGCTCTGCTTCGGAGCCGGGAGTGGAGTTCGTGGGTAAGTGGTTGAAATTGACTCTTTTCCCTGTTATAATTTAGCACGCCCTTATGGATGTATTGTATTCCGTTTCGTTTTGAGTGAAAAGGGGTGCTTCAAGATCAGATTTTTCTTGCTACAGATTCGAAATATTTGTGAATAAAAAAATCTAAGAGTTGGGGATCTGGGTTGTTCTTGAATGTGCTGAAAAAATGAGAGATTTCCCTTCTTGTTTTGGGGAAAACGGGGTTCAAGTTGCTGATGCTTCCTGTTCAAATGTGGGTGTGGTGAGTAAAGCCTCACACAATTCTGTTACCTGCGTGTATAGATGCAAATTGCTGGGAAAATCTTGCTTGATCAGTATTATATGGAGCAAAAACTTGATGGGTCAATGCATGAGCGTTGAAATCGAAGATGCATCCC
>JAOYMZ010047692.1:0-14394 GCA_025802335.1 Pinguicula primuliflora | reverse complement strand
GTATGATTGAGAATGTGAAGAATGTTATCTATACACACGAGGGGTTGTTACCGGATGATTCTTGCCCTTTGTCTGACACATTCATTGAATCCGATGTAATTTATAATTTATCATTTGTCAACTAGATTAAAAAAATTAGTATGGACTATGGATATGGCTTATGAGTCACTTTATGAGTCATGAGTCATGAATATGGATATCACTTTAATGTAGGTACTATAGCACCACCTGGCTTGCAGAAGGAGTTGGAAGAGTGGCTCCTAATTTGGATCTTGAAATCTCCGCTGAAAGAAATAAATGTTTTAAAATACTTTTTCCAACTGTTGATGAGCGTCTTCCAATCATTGCTGAGTATGGTACATTTTGTTTGAAGAGTGGTAGTTTTGCTGATAGTGATACCATTATCAGTATGGATCAGATGGCTCCACGAGTTTGGTGGTCATGCTATGACACATCTACACCATCTCTATAAAGGTTGGCTTTAAGAGTGCTTGGGCAACCATCTTCATATTCGTGCGCTGAAAAAAATTGGAGCACTTATTCCTTTATTCATTTACTCAGAAGGAACAAGTTAACTCCAAACAGAGCCCAAGATTTGGTGTATGTGCACAACAATCTCCGACTTTCATCACGCTCCACTCCTGAATACCAAGCTGAGATGACTAGGATGTGGGATATTGGTGGAGATGATTTTGGAAGTATGGAAGATGTCGGATTCCTTAAAAATGCTAATCTCACATTAGATGAATCAGACTTGGAAGTTGAATTTTGTGTAGATAATGAAATAAATGTTGATGAATAACATTGAATGATTATTTATCTTATATGTTTTTGTGTTGTGACAAAATAAATATTTAATTATTTTTATGCTTTGGTAATGTTACTTATATTATTGTATTTATATTTCTTTTTATAATTTTTTTTATATTTATAATTTAGTCCTTATATTTTTAATATTTACATATATAGCCCCGAATTCGTATCCTATATTTTTTAAAAAACCTCGCACTCGAGTACGTATCGTATCCACATCCAAAACCCGCACCTATACTACCTAAAATGTCCCGGGTCCGGGATTAGTGTATTCATACAGTGGCATTTCAATGCACTGTCCATTTTTTTTTAAGATGTGAAAAATTAAACGCGCCGTATCAATAAGCACAGCATCACGGCTTTGCCGGAATGTCCCCTTTACATTTACGAAACAGCAGCAAGGGTTTGGGTGCGAAGGACAACTGTGAGGCTTGTTGAATCTGCTGTAATCAGCCACTGTAACTCAACAAGTTATTGTTAAATATTGAATCTTGGTTTGAGTTTTTGTTGTATTCCGAAAAAAATCAAGGATTATGTGTATCGCGGTGTTCATGTGGAAATCCCATCCGCGATATCCCCTGTTACTATTGCTCAACAGAGATGAATACTACAACCGGTAAATTACGAAAGCTTTGAGTTTTATGTGATATATCACGAATTGGGATTCATTGGGTGTGTGGATATCTTGATTACAGGCCAACGACGCCGTTGGGATGGTGGGAAGACGGCGAAATACTAGGCGGAAGGGATGTGCGTGGCGGCGGGACTTGGCTGGCTTGCACGAGGAATGGAAGGCTCGCGTTTCTTACGAATGTCAGGGAAATCGGATCGAATTCGACAATGAAAACTAGAGGAGATCTTCCCGTTCGATTCTTAAAGGTGATCGGGTTTGTAAATCTCTCCAATTCTTGTACATGTTTCCGAGAAGTGATGATCTGTTAGTGTTAGCTACGGTTTTGTACATGTTGCAGAGTCAGAAAAGCCCTAAAGATTTCGCTGCCGAACTTGAGGGAGAAGCAGATGGGTATAATGGGTTCAATCTTGTAGTAGCGGATCTTGTCTCCATGACCATGGTTTACATAACTAACAGAACAATGAATGTTGTCCTGTCTATGGAGGAAGTTCCTCCAGGTATTCATGTACTGTCCAATGCCAAACTCAACACGCCCTGGCCAAAGGTGAGGAGATTGTTCAATCCTGTATTATTCATGTTTTAACAAACACAACAGAAGACTTCGAGATGCTCATCCACTGGTACCCATTTGTTGTGAGCATCCTACGATTCGTGATTCAAATTCTACGATTAAATTCTAAGGCTAAACATTACGAACTATTCGAATCCTCGTGAATCCCAATTGAGCCCTCCCTCAAAATAAGCAGATTTCCCCTTCTGAATTATGTTCTTAAATCCGTTTTAGAGTATGATTCTCTCCATTTTTGTGTCTGATTCCGGTTGAATAGGGAACTCTCTGAAATGGATTTGATCATCTCTGAGAATGTTTGTTGTTGGCATCTTTTGCTGCATTTTCTTATTCCAGGTTGAGAGATTAAGGAATAGTTTCGGGGAAGTAGTGGGCAAGTGCCTTGAAACTGAGATTTCATTGCAATCCATAACTGAAATCCTCATGAATGACACCAGAAAAGACGATGAAAACCAACTCCCCCGGATATACTCCCCTGAGTTTGAATACCATTTAAGTTCAATTTTTGTGGAAGCAGATACTCCTTCTGTAAGTCTGAACTACTTGTTATAAACATGTAAACTTTTCATTCCTGATTTGTTGTGTTTATTGTCAACTTGTAGGGACGATATGGAACGAGAAGCACCTCCGCAGTGGTTCTGAGTCCTACTGGAGATGTATCCATTTATGAAAGAAATATAGAAGAAGATGTATGGAAGAATCGGACAATAAACTATCAAATTCAAACATGAACGAAGGGGGTACATTTGTTTTCCCCGAATGTTTTATTTTCTGATGTGGTAAAGCTACCAACACAGACAAGTTTATTGAAGAAATACAGTAGTAAAAGTAAGTCCAGTTCCTGCCATTCACACACATGTACATTGGCCACTACATGCCGGTGCTTCTGCCTTAAGTAGTGCAGGTTGTGCACCCGCAACCTTCGCCGCAGTCGCAAGTCCCTCTGGTGTATTCCGCCCCCTTTGAGCATGTGCAGGGATTGCAGCCGCAGTGCTTGCCACAGGAGCACGTCATGTGTTCCGCTCCCGCCGTCTCATCCTCGCTGCCACCGCCCTGCACACATTTGCAGGCAATTCCTCCGGGGCAAGGCGACGGACACCCACATCGGTCGTTGCAAACCACCGTCCTTCCTCTCAAATCCGCCATGAGTTTGGAATTTTGTCTACAATCGGGGGAGTTTGAGTTTGGTATGTAATTTATCTACTACAATGACGTTACACGACAGCGTGCATTGGGGATGACGTGGCGGCCCATCAAAGCCTTACATTACACATGTCTCCTGTTGCTTAATCGGTGAAACCTGCATAGGTGGAAGCAAAGGGAGGGAGGGATGTGTGAGAACTGGGAAGTAATGGCGCCCGAAAACTGGTTACATTTAGAGCGTATATTTAGTTAGAACTTTGTGTCAATTAAGGTATTGGAATGTATGTTTCAGAAATAATTCAAATCAAACCAATATGAATAGTAATGCGCGCTACAACTAAATAGCTTAAGATTAAAATTTTAATGGGAGTAAGCTCACATGTTATATCTTTCTATTTAAGTTGATTCATACACCCGCATAAGAGGGTCGAGCTCAGAGTTGGGCCGGTTTCATTTTATAACATAAGGAATATAAACTATAGAATGTAGACATTGTTTGAATGAGTATATCAGATTATGAACACGAGATTTTACATGGTTCGAGAATTTCCTACTCCACGAGAGGACTTGATCCTTCTTTTCTTTCTTGCGTTTTTTAACTTCATGGGAGTTACACATATAGGCGTTTGATTAGGATTGATCACGATCCCCACAATCTCCACAATCCCGGATTGGTTGGACTCTCCTAGATAAGGTAAAAATTTATAATTTATCTTTACACTATTTACAAGTTGTTACTATATACACTTATCGCTTTCAACACTCCCCCTCAAGTTGGGTGTGGGGTATCCGACACCCAACTTGCATAACTTACCTTGAAGCATTCAGCCACTCACTGCTTTCGTCAGAATATCCGCCAATCGGTCTTCCAACCATACGAAGGGGAGTATAATACATCCACCCTCAATCTTCTCTTTGATGAAATGACGGTCTATCTCAACGTGTTGAACTGGATTCTGTGCAATCTGGATAGCTGCTCGGTTATCACACCATAAGGGGCATGCTCGAGATGGAGGGAACCCTAATTCTGTCGTCAACTTCCTGATCCATAAGACTTCTGTCACACCTCGAACTATTCCACAAAACTCAGCCTCGACACTTGATAGGGCGACCACCTTTGCTTCTTACTCCTCCACGTGACAAAGTTCCCTCCAATAAAGGGAAAGTATTCAGATGTAGAGTGACGGTCGACCAGGTTGCCGGCCCAATCAGCATCTGTGTATGCTTCAACTCTAAATGTCCATTTCTTCGGAAAAGAATCTAGGTGTCGGGGGATCCTTTCAAATATCTCACTATCCTTAGAGTTGCATCCATATGACCCCTCTAGGGATTATGCACGAACTGACTTACGATCCCTACAGCATAAGCAATGTCTGGACGAGTGTGAGCTAGGTAGATTAATTTCCCCACCAAGCATTGGTACCTTGCTCTGTCTGTGCTTTCGGCTCCTTCTACCATCCTTAGACCGTGATTTACCACAATCGGTGTGTCAGCAGGTTTACACTCTAACAATCCCGTCTCCACTAGTAAGTCCAGAATGTACTTCCTTTGTGAGATGTAAATTCCATGCCGAGAAAGTGAAACATCAATCCCAAGGAAGTATTTGAGCATGCTCAGGTCCTTCATCTCAAATTCTATGAAGAGATTTCGTCTTAAGTCTTCAATCTCTTATGTATCGTCTCCCGTTCAACATAAATAATGAGACAAGTGAGGCCTTGAGCTCGACGTTTCAAGAAGAGGGTGTGGTCGGAGTTGTTTTGCAAATATCCATACTTTTGCATTGGCAAGGTGAATCTCCCAAACCAGGCCCTCGAGGACTGCTTCAGTCCATACAACGACTTCTTCAATCTACACACTTCATTTGACCGAAAATCGTCAGAAAAATCAGGTGGCCCCTCCATATAGACTTCTTCATCCAAATCCCCATGCAAGAAAGCGTTATTGACATCAAACTGGTGTAGGTGCCAATCTAAGTTGGCTGCAATCGAGAATAATACTTGAACAATATCCAATTTCGCTACTGGAGAGAAAGTTTTAGAATAATCAATCCTGTATGTCTGGGTGTATCCTTTCGCAACAAGTCTGACCTTATATCGCTCAATAGATCCATCTGCTCTTATTTTCACAATATATACCCGTTTGCATCCAACTGTCCTCTTTCCTCTAGGTACTTGACATATCCCCCATGTTTCATTTTTCCTCAACGCATCCATTTCTTCCTCCATAGCTTTCTTCCACTCAGGTTTCTCCATAGCCTCTACTTCATTTCGGGGCACCTCATCAGTACAAAATGATGCAAAAAAAGCTCATGCAGTCTCAGTAAGACTCCCCCTGACAAGATCCGCCACGGGGTACTTCAGCGTCCTAGAGTCATGATCCGGAGAATATTTTCTTAGCTTCACTCCCTGAGTAGTTCTCTGAGGAAGAACATACTTAGGTGTAATCGGGACTGGTCGTGCATCATGGTCAGTCACAGAATCCACAGAGGGTAAGGTCTCAAGAGTGCTTACCTGGATATTCGTCGGAGGAGACAACTAAGATGGTCCTTCCTGGTCTGGATATATACTGTCAACGTCATGGTCCAAGGGTGGTCTACTTGACTCATAAGTCGGTACTTGCGCGTGAGGCGCATGAATAGGAATGGATGAGGTGGATGAGGCAGGTGCATGAGGCACATGAGATGCGTGTGTTGGGGTAGTGGAATCTAGAGTTTGGCTTGGCGCGTGAGGTGCATGAGTCGACTGTGGGGATGTCATAGATCTCAACCAATCAAGAGTGTCTAGAAGTCCCAAATCCTCCCCCTGAACTCTGGATTGGGGGAGATAATAATACTCCGTCTCAATGAAGTTGCAGTCCATGGTCGTCAGAAGTCGTTTAGTCGGAGGGTGATAACATCGATGCCCATTTTGTGAGCTCCTGTAGCCCACAAAGACGCACTTCTCTACACAAACATCAAACTTTGACCTACTATCCTTTGGAATATTGACATAAACGGTACACCTGAAGACACGTGGAGGTAACGACATAGGTGGAGGAATCTCAGAAAAATCAGATAATACCTAACTGGGAGTCCGGAAATTCAAACTCTGAGTGGGTAGGTGATTAGTCAAGAACACCGATGTGGCCATTGCCTCAGGTAAAAAATGAGACGAGACATGTGACTCAAGCATTAATGCTCGAGTTTTTTTTGCTACCCTGTTTTTTTGTGGGGAATGAGGACGTGAAGTTTAGTGTAGCATCCTATTCTCAGTATAAAAAGCTTGCATGTGATGATTCAAAAATGTACCCCCGTTATCTGACCTGAGTATTTTGATTGTGGTATGGAACTGGGTAGACACCATTTTATAAAATGTGGTAAACTTTTCAAAAACGTCAGATTTGTTTTTCTAAAAATAAACTCATATCATCCTAGTGCAATCATCGATAAATAGAATGAAATACCGGAGCCCTTGCCCCCCAATGATAGGTGCAGGACCCCAAACATTCGAATGTACTAAGAAAAATATATGAGACACACGAGTATGTTTAGAAATAATTGAGTGTCTTTGGCTCTTGGCCAAAACACATGTCTTACAATGGAAAGGAAATTTAGAAAGCTGAGGAAATAATCGACGCAGGTAGGAATGAGATGGTGGCCCAAGCAACGATGCCACAACCAACATTGTAAAATAGGTGACTCACGAGCCGAGATTGTTCATCCCTCGAAAACAACTTCGTCTACATAGTATAGGTCATCACGCTCAGTTCCATGCCCAATTATCTTCCTCGAACGGATATTCTGTAAGAGACAAAAGGTGGGGTACACAAGGACCACGCAGTTTAACTCTTTCAAAATGTGACTGATAGAAAGTAACTTGTAAGATAATGATGGAACATAAAGGCATTTCGATAAGTGAATAGATGGTGAGATTTCAATAACTCTTGCACTTTTCACCGGAACATACGTCCCACTAGCTGTCTGAACCATTTTTTTCGGAGTTTTCTGCACTTCAATAATATCAGAAATATCATGAGTAATAGTATCAGTGGCCTGACAATTGAAAATTCATTTCGTATTTTTCTTTGGATTGGATTTTCGCAAGATGTGGGTCTGGGAAATTTTTGAATTTCTGTCTGATTTCCGAGGCCCATTTTTTCGAAAAAATCTTATGTTTTCTGGCCCACTCCCTGCAAAACAACACTTAATTTCCGGCCCAATTTCACACTTCTTTTCTGTGCGCCCATTTCCAGCACAAAACTCCTCATCCAGCCCACACATATCATCAACCAAATTACTAAAACAGTCTTGAGGAAAAAAATTTGCACTTTGAAATGTGTCGCGGTGCATTTGTAATTTTGTGCGTCCCTCCTCCTTTTTACCTGGGCCGTGGGGCAGTATCTCATGCAGCCGGGTCTCGTTCGATCCGGATTCCGCTCTCTCGCTGATTTCTTCCATGTCCTAGATTCACGTTCGCAATCTCATTGGCCAGATTTTCTTCTGGCATGGTGTGGCCGCTGTCTGTAAGAGCGGCCCGGCCGCCTCTTCTGCCGTAGCTAGTCCGGCCTCCTCTTTGTCCGCCGCGATTTCCCTGGTAATTTCTCAACTTCCAGCATGTCTGCCTCCAGTGACCCATAATCTGACAATGATCGGAGAAGGGTCGTCGATATGATTATTCTTGGTGTAATTCCCCATTTTTGATCGACGGTCCCCTGAATTTGGCAGATTTCAGACCAATTTCGGGTCGTGGGTTTTTTCTTGAGTTGACCCGTAGGTGGCTAATCCTATCCCGATTTCGCCCAATGATTTTGTCAATCTGCCGAAGGCCGCACCAATCAGTTTCCAAATGCGACTGCGTGTGGTTTCCCGTTGAAGTGTTGCATAAGCAACGTCGACTGAGGGAAAAGATACTTCTTTCAGGATCTCCCTTGTGATTGTTTCGAAAGTTTGATGGAGTCTTGCGAGAAACCTAAACAATCTGTGTTCTACCTGGTTATACTTCGCCATATCCTCCATACACTTCATGGGATTCGGCCGTCTAGGATCGATCTCCGTCCAAAGGGAATTTCATAGGGAGTAATACTCCTCTAACTGTATTGATCCCTGCACAATTCGGTCTGCTTTGGTCTTTAGATCAAAGATGAGAAGACTGTCTTCGTCGGCGTTGAATGTCCGCGCGAGAATCTTCCATAATTCGCACGAATTGGGATAATATATGAACTGGTTCACCAAGTATTTATCGATCTCCACCAAGCATTTGGTAATCCATTGAAAAACTCGTGTGTCCTTCTTTCGCCATTCCTTATAACCTGGATCATCTTTGGCTGGTTCCGTGGCTTCGCCGGTGATGAACTCCAATCAATCCTTACCAATTATGTCTAATTCCATCATACGGGCCCAAAGTACATAGTTGGTAGTATCCAACTTTCCATCGATGATGACTCTGGAATCTCCTTCCTCCTTGGATGACTTGCCGTCTGTCTGAGATTTCATAAATAGGGTGAATTGTTGTGATAAATATTTCTGAACTTCAGTTTGGGGGATCATGATCTCTCCTGTTTTGTTTTCTCCACTTTTCTCCTTATCCTTGACTTTGAATTCGGCTGTGTGCCGGGTAGATGACAAGTTAGGTCTTCAAACATGTTCTGATATCATGTTTGAATGAGTATATAAGATTATGAACATGAAATTTTACGTAGTTCGAAAATTCCCTACTCCACGGGAGGACTTGGTCCTTCTTTTCTTTTCTTTCTTGCGTTTTTCATCTTCATGAGAGTTATATATATAGGCATTTGATTAGGGTTGATCACGATCCTCTCAATCTCCACAATCCCCGATTTTGTGGGATTCTCCTAGATAAGGTAAAGATTTATAATTTATCTGTACCCTATTTACAAGTTGTTCCTATATTCACTTATCCCTTTCAACAGTCATAACAATGATTTAGTTTTGGAGAATTCTTGGAATGGTGATGCAAATTCACTCCCCCGTTAAATGCAAGCATTTGTGCCTGTAATTCTCCCAGTGCCCCGTGACAGTCGTGCTTTGATAGCCATTATGTTGTGCTTAATTGGGTTTGTGCTTCGTATTGCAGCAAGTTTTTTCCTTTGACTTCGAAGTTTTTGACGAACATGGACAGAGTTGGTCATAAGCCTTCTCCAAGAATTCCTAAATTCCTACCCACAACATTCCACCAAATGTAATAGTTTCACTCTTCTTCAAAGGACGTGGATTCGATAGACAATCTATTCTACTTCCGGCCTCATCAAAAGCTGAAATATTGTAGTTGAAGTACTTTTTTATCCGAGTTCAAGGTGCACTAAGGGATCAAAATAAAATTATGATGCAGACATACTGCACTTAACATGGGTAACAATCACTGGCACCGTGATACTACCAAACATGTGGAGATCGATGAAATCTTTATGAAGGAAAAGATGAACAGCGGGTTGTTGGAGCTAAATCATATGGTCACAAGAGATCAAATTGATGATTGATTTATTAAGAAACTTAGCTCAACAGTTTTTTTATAGGTATGTCGCTAATGGGATTTCACTCCCATTAACACTAGGTCAACCTCTCCTTGACACTTAACTTGATAGTTGATTCTAAAGGAATTTGGGGCCAGAATAATTTTCATTACCCAATAGAAGGTATATATACTAAATAGGGTAAATGACTATTCTATTCTACCCTCAAATACCAACATTCCCCTCAAGATGGGCGAAAGATATTGAATAAGCCCATCTTGTTACAAAATCTAACCAAATTGATAGAGTTAAGTCCTTTGATGAGGCAGTCACCTACTTGCTCATTTGAAACCGCACGTCTCAACTCTAACAATCCACTATCCAACATCTCTTTGATGAAGAGCATGTCGATCTCCACATGTTTGGTTCTATCATGTTGAACAGGATTGTTGGCGATACGAATTGCGGCTCGCTGTCACACCATAACTTCATCTTGGTTCCTTGCTCCAACTTGAGTTTCTGACAACAACAGCTTCAACCATAACATCTCAGCAACTCCCAAAGCCATAGCTCGATACTCTGCTTCAGCCGTCGATCTTGCAACTACCTGTTGTTTATTGCTCTTCCATGAGATCAGGTTCCCTCCTACAAACATGCAATACCTTGGGGTTGACCTCGTGCCATCAGCACAACTCGCCCAATCAGTATCACAGAAACCCTCAATGTCTAAGTGACAACTCTTCCCGAAAATCAGCTCCTTACCGGGTGTACTCTTCAAGCATTTCAAAATATGATACACAACATGTATATGATCCTTCCTAGGATCATGTATATAACGACTCACAACACTCCAAGCAAATGATATGTCAGGTCGGGTGTGATTCAGATAGATCAATCTGCCCACCAATCTCTGATATCTCTCCCGAGCAACTGGTTCTCCTTCATCTGCTCTCAACTTGACCTTCTGATCAATATGTGCGACTGCTGGTGGCTCCGATAACATAAAGGAATTTGGGGCTAGAATAATTTTTCATTACTCAATAGAAGATACATATACTAAATAGGTTAAATGACTATTCTACTCTCAAATAGCAACACATTCTGTAATAAAATGAGTTTGTTTGATATATTTTCTCCATTTTAAGGGAGTGTATTGTTAGTTAAAGGGTACTTTAGTCATTTTAAGTTTAGCTTGCATTTAGACTGTTTTTATATTGTGGAATGTAGGGGCGAACATTCGAGATCGGGTCAGGATAATGACATTACATGGACTTGAACCTGAAACATCGGTTTTCTACAAAAGCTATATGAACCAGTATTCGGGTACTCAATACCCAAACCCGGTGGATATTCTCGCTCATTAGTTAATACCTCATCAAATGTGTACTGTCATTGCTATAATTCTCTCTAAGAGATGTCAAGTTAGGAAGCTGAAGAATTGGGAAAATGATAAGGGGAAGGAAAATATGGGAAGAAAAAGTACAAGAAAAGCACATAGCAACACATTATTGGATAATCATTAATTGTGGGGTCACTCCATAACCTATGGTACGCTGCCTGTTGAAATTCATGAAATGGATGACAACTTGGAGCTGAAGCAGGGCATCCGACATGATGAACGGCCGCTGATAAAACTGAACACCAAGCCAAGAAGAAGCGCTAATGGACGAGTCAAATGTGATCGCGTTTCTTTTATTTATTTATTTTTCATTCATTTGTTACTTTATACTGTAATATTTAACAACCCATCGGGCCAGCTACCTATGTATAAATACACGATACACAATGTACAAGAGAGTGAGTGTGTGGAATAGAAGATCTGGTTTTTTAGAACTCTCGGTTCTCTTCACTTTTGAAGCAGCTGTTACTCTTCTGTTAGTGCACTGTAAGTTACTAAGTTTACAGTTGGAAGTTGGTTACTGATTGTTATTGCACTACTTATTCTGTTTTTCTTCTCTCTTAAGATGGTATCGGAGCGAGGTTTGGTTGTTATTGTCTGATTTCTGTGACATCTTATCTTCTCTTACAACTCTGTTTACAAGTTCTACATTCTACTCCTCAAAATTAAGATCCTACACTACATCATGAGTATGGAAGAGGAATCTGAGAAAAACTCAAAAGGTAATGCTTCAACTCAGAAGAATATTATACCTTCTGGTTCTGTAAATTTGTCTGAAAACCAAGGGCTCCTCCGCATCCGAGATTCAGACCATAACCCAATGTCGAACCTTAATAAAGTATATTCAATGATTCTGACAGTAGAGCAGCAAAAGGCAGAGATGGCAAGCAAGATACAATCTTTGGGAGTGAATGAACAAGGAGCATTTATTGCTAAATCCTATGGGACTAGTAAGGGAGGAAACAATTTCAATCCCAACCAAAGATGGTCAAACCCGAGCACCAGAATGAACATGAACAAAGTGTAGAATGTCTCGGGCAGTAAGTATGATGCAAAATGTGATCATTGTGGGGTAACTGGCCATGTGACATCTGAATGTTTCAAATTAAAGCCATGTGATTTCTGCAATGTGAATGAAGTATTGTCTGCAGCAAAGATGAAAAAGAAAAACTGCAAACTTCTGAAGGTAGACTTTCAGAAGGTTTTTGATACAATACATTTGCCTTACCTATGGAAGATGCTGCAATTGTATGGTTTTAATGAAAAATGTATGGATGAAAGTCTATATAGAAACTGCGTGGATTTCTATCACTATAAATGACAGTTCTTGTGGGGAATTCAAAATGGGCCACGGGTTGAGACAAGGTAACTCATTATCCCCTTTCTTGTTTGCTATAGCAGCAAAGGGTTTAAATGAACTCATCTCTCGAGCAGTAAGAACATGAGATCTTGTTGGCTACAAAAAGGAGATGAACAGACACGAATTACTCATCAACAATTCGCTAACAAGACATTATTGCTTGGAGATGGAACAATAAAGGACACCATAACTTTCAAAAGACTCCTACAAATATTTGAAATGATTTCTGGGATTAAGGTGACCTTCACGAAAAGCAAGATATATTCTATGACCTAGAATGGAATCTGGTGGAGGAACATGCTAGGGTGCTAAATTGCAAGACAGACACCATTCATTTTATCTACCTGGGGGTTGAAATTGGAGCAAATCCGAGGAAGTCTAGAACGGCAGCTTGTTCTAGATATTATGGAGCACAGATTGAAAGGTTGGGAAAAAAATACCCATCTTCTGGGGGCCATCTTATTCTCCTTAAGTCTGTAGTCACAGCTATATCCCTATACTACCTATTAGGGGTGGCCCGAAGCCCAAATCCCGAAATAAAAAAGGTGTTTGGGATGGGTTCGGGTCCTAAAAATAGGTCCTGAACCTAGTTCGGGATGGGATCGGGCCTGTCTCATTTTAAACAGGACAGACCCAAAGCCCGAACTAAAAATAATAAAATAGTTAGAAATATAAGGAAAATATCTTTCTAACCTAGTTAAAAAATAGTTAGAAATACTTTTTGGGTATTCTCGATTTGTTTTATTTTTTCGTGGTTTCTTCTTTTTGTGGACTATGTTAGTTTGGTTCTCTGATTTTTCATTTCAGGAAATTTGTTATTTAAATCTTGAAAATTTATTTTAATTTATGTCTTAATTTATTGATTGAAATCTAGGGAAATGATTTTTTTGTGATGAAATTGAATCAAGGCTTAGGTTTGTTTTCAAGTTGTGCAACAAAAAAATAAAAATTAATTTTTTTTAATTCGGGCCTCGGGCCGTCCCGATGACCGAAGTCCCAAAATTGTTCGGGAGTTCGGACTTCAGGACGAGATTGGGCCCAAAATTTTGGGCCCGAATCAAAATGGGATGGGACCCGAATCCCGAATGCCCACCCCTACTACCTATCAATTTACAAAGCTCCAGTTGGTGTACTAAAGAAAATGACTGCCCTAATGAGAAACTTTCTGTGGGGAGGAAAGCATTGCAAGACTATAAGCGGATATCATGGGTAAGCTGGGGACAGATATTTTTATCCAAAACAAAATGTAAGACTCAGAGTTAGACAGTTGAGCAAGTTCAATAAGTCACTACTTGGAAAATGGGGGCAAAGTTACCACACTGAAGGTACACATTATGGATCAGAGCTATCAAATCCCTATATGGGAACAACACATCAGCAAGCATCAAATACAACACACATGTCAGAAAAACGTGAAAACATCAATTTGGTGGAAATACTTAAAGCTATTTTATCACAAGAATGGTTTTACAGTAAGTTAAGTAAGCAAGTGGGAAATGGTGAAGACGCAAAATTTTGGACAGAGCCATGGCTGTGGACAACAAAGCACTGATCGAGCTATTTCCAGACTTATACAATGTAGCCCCAGACAAACTAATCACAATAGCGGATAAAGGATTATACCTTTTGACAACCTGGCAATGGTTCTGGCAATGGAGTAGAGCACTGAATGATGCGGAACATACTACCTTCGCAAACATGGTGGTTGTGCTCCAATAAGCCCCTCCTCCTGGGCAAGTGAATGACTTGTGGAAGTGGAATGGTAAGACACAAAGCAAATATCACACAACTGGGATTTATGGGCAATTGATTACCCAGGAATGACAAGAGTTAGAGATTGACGCAGAAATTAAAAAGGTATGGAACAAGAGCTTATGTACAAAAATCTGTGCTTTCAATTGAAAATTGTTGATGAATCCTATATAATGGTGGATCCTGTGAGTCTAATAAGGGAGTGCGCTTCACATAGGGTTAGGGTGTGTAGTAGAGGGAGCAGGAAAAAAAAATTAGGAAGTGCAAGTGCCCCCACC
>JAOYMZ010047681.1:0-14394 GCA_025802335.1 Pinguicula primuliflora | reverse complement strand
TATATAGAGATTAGGTGGGCTTAGGTGGGTAGTGGGCTTTAGGTTAAATTAATTAAACGGATTAATTAACATTACTAGTATAAAAGCCCAACACGTGACTGTGAGTGCAATTGTCCTACAATCTAGTATGAGTCTTTGCTTGTAATTTCGGGTCTCATGCTATTGGTTCTCAGATCATGCTGTTCGTATTGTTTTTGGCATCGTTGAATAATAGATGCTGGTTCATCACTTAAATGTTGGAATTTCGTTCGGGTGGATGAATTTGTTTTATAGCTAGCTCATGTTATCGTTTATAATGATCACTTAATGGTTGCTGCAGAATCGGGGATTTTATATCACTGGAAGATCAGGTTCTTTTCACACGGGGGAATTTGGGAGGCTTTTCTGCTGTCACTGATGACTGTGTAACGCAGGGTTATGTTAGACGCTTCTTTTGCCAATTGATCATTCTTTTCACAACACTCATTATATGCATGTGGTTTTTAATTTTAGTACTTATCTGGTTGTTATAGAAACTGATTCAGGATGAAGATGTGTTGAGGGAGTTCAGCAAAGCACACAAGGCTATAGAGTGAGTGTGCACGCAATTAATTGTATATTAGACATTAGTTGACGGAAGAGATCATACATTACATTCCTTAAGAAACAAGATTTAATTTTGTGCCTCATATTATTGATGGCCTCGCACAGATCTTTAGACTCTTCTGTTGCTCAACTACGGCTGGAGCTCCCACTGAAAAAGAAATCCCTCAAGGCTGAAAACTTTGAGAACGCGGCAACAGTTTCAGCTGGTAAAAATATGACGAGGAAAAAGGCGTTCATGGTCATTGGTATAAACACAGCCTTCAGCAGCAGAAGGAGGCGTGATTCTCTCAGAGAAACATGGATGCCTCGAGGTGCCAATTCTTCATCATGGATAGTTTTGATACTCGGATCGTTTCCCTTTACATTCTCTTTCAATATTATTTAGGTAAAAGTTTGCTGCAACTTGAGCAAGAGAAGGGCATCGTGGTTCGTTTCATGATTGGCCGCAGGTTAGTTTTGATGCTTCATGTTACTCTCTACTCCATCCATTCATGGACGATGATTCGAGTTCGATTTCACCCGGCGTCATTTTTAGCAGTTAAAGCAGGCATAGAAATGAAACCCGGGGGCATTTTTAGCAGTTAAAGCATATTTTCATTTTGGAGGAGTTGAATAATAATGCTGTTGTTTGGATCCTAGGTCTCCTTCAGCTTGTCCTCCGTATCATGATATTGTTATCTTTAGGGACATCGAAAAGAACATCCGTTACGAAGATTCAAACTGCAAACGATTATTTTCTATTCCTATCTTTGAGGAGTGTTTGATGAAGCAACTCCTGACTAGTCTTTTTATCAACCAGTGCAACTAAAAACAGCATTTTGAACCGTGCCATTGACTCTGAGGATAGCCACCATCACGACTTCCTCAGGCTGGTATTGAACTGTCCCTTATTCGCCGGTCATTATTGTGCTTTGAATTACTTCATAACAAAAAGACTGTTCTCCAGAAACATATTGAAGGGTATCACGAATTATCTGCCAAGACAAAATCATTTTTTTCCACTGCAGTAGCAACATGGGATGCTGACTTCTATGTCAAAGTGGATGATGACATTCATGTAAATTTGGGTCTGTTATGTTAGATTTCTCGTAACTCTTTAGTGCCTTCTTTTTCTTTCTTCTACAGCAGCCCTTACCCAAGCAACTATTTAAAAATTCTCAACTTCATCATAATTGTTTCATTTTTTGAAAAAGAGATTTTAATCCAGGAACACTAGCTGGAACTCTAGCACGCCACCGGTCCAAGCCAAGAGTGTACATAGGATGCATGAAGTCAGGGCCAGTTCTTCATCAGAAGTAACTGCATATGGAATATTTGCATTTCCCACACACATATTTGCTTTGAAAATTGAATGCAGACTTTCACGAGTTATTATTGATTTGCAGCACTGTTAAGTACCACGAGCCGGAGTACTGGAAGTTTGGAGAGGCAGGAAACAGTTACTTTCGACACGCTACTGGCCAGATATATGCTATATCAAAGGACCTTGCTCAGCACGTCGCTGTTAATCAGTATGAATGAAGTAAAAATTACTTTTTTGTTTCCAAAATCAATTTGTCGACTTCCCTCCATTTTTTAAATAATGGAGGTGAAATGATGTGTTCCTGACTTCCTGTTTTAGCAACTGAGTTTCTGGTTGTTTCTTTACAGAGACATTCTGCATAGATATGCTAACGAAGATGTGTCACTCGGTGCGTGGTTAATTGGTCTCGACGTTGAGCACATTGATGATCGCAGCATGTGCTGTGCAACTCCGCCAGGTCTAACAGTTTCCATTATTCTCGTTTGTGATCTTTCCTGAATGCGTATGCGAGAATTGAGTGTGAACACCTTACAAGTGGTACAAAAGTGAGTATGCTCTTTGAAGTCAATATAAGAATCTCAAGTTTTTAATTTTTTTTCCGCACAGAATGCGAATGGAAAGCAAGATCCGGGAACGTGTGCGTTGCTTCATTTGATTGGTCTTGCAGCGGCATCTGCAAATCAGTTGAGAGAATGAAGGGCGTTCATGAGAAATGTGGTGAAGACGCTGCAACTCTATGGAATGCCGTTGTCTAGAAGTGACCAAATGGAGACAATACTGGTGTTCTTCGTATACAATTCTTTCTGGGGTGGTGATAACTTTTTTTTAACAAAGCAAATATCTGGGGTGGTGATAACTGATGATAAATTCTTTCTGGGTCATTTTTCATAATAAATGGGTAAATTGATTTTTTTCGAAATTACATGGAGTGCAAGATTTTTCAAACCATGAGAGTTAAAGTGTTCCATCTTTCTGCTCATTTGTTCGCACACAAACAAAACTTGTCAACAGGTAATGTTATTGAGGGTATTTGAACCTGTGACTGTAAGTGCAATTGTCACTCTTATAATCACTAGGTCAAACTCCTCTTTGACACAAAACTTGTCAACATTAAAGGGAATGAAGAAGGGATTCATTCTGTATGCATAAATTACCCTTTTCCTATAGAAATAAGATTCAAAATTGTGATTTCTGGTGCACAGAGGATACAAATCAGTATCACAGAACTTCTTTTTCAAGTTTGAGTACAGCCATAAATGCTTCCTGGGGTACATCAACCTTGCCAAATGCTTTCATTCTTTTCTTTCCTTCAGCCTGGTTGGAGAAGTATAGAACAAACAACATATCAAACAAACATTATAATTTTCCTAAGGAAAAAGAGCAAAGGTTTTAAGTCCAACGACAGCGCAACCGAAAATGATATACACCACCCCTTGCACACCTCCACACCACCTTCACTCACATTCATGCACATTGGGCCCCCCACACACCGTGCTCACTAATGGAGGTGTGGAGGTTTATGTGAAAAGGTGGTGGTGTATATCATTTCCCCAGCGCAACTCACCTGCTTACGCAGCAACTTCTTTTTTCTAGTTATATCTCCACCTGCATACAAAAACAAAGGTTTATGTGACAATTTGGGGAATGGGGAAAATAAACATTTTAATGATTCTATTGAGAAATGGCTTAATAAACGGAGAAAGGTTCTTGCAGTGAAAAAATGAGCGCTTCACCATCTCTGGAAGTACATGGCTAACAGCATTATTGTTTCATACTAGCATAGCCCTGGGTTTATCCAACATTTCAGAAGTGATTCTCACCATAGCATTTGGCGAGAACATCCTTCCTGATAGCGGACAAAGCTTCACTCGCGATCACTTTGGAGCCAATGCAAGCCTGTCTCAACCGCACAATACAGACTCAAAACTCCGGTACAACAGTTTGGCAATGGGGGAGAAAGAAGCGAAGACATATAACTGGATTGATGTATGTTTAACGAGTAGCCACAGACAAAGTGTAGTAAAGTAATTTACTTCAAACAATCCTCAATCCACATAATTTAAGACATCAATCCTCATTTTCAATGAAATGAAAGATTATTTTCCAGTCATCTATGGCCAACAGAGTGAGATGTGTGGAACAGGTGGAAACATAGCATGAAGAAAGCATATAATAAAAAAACGGACAGCCCTGATGAAAATTTCCACTCATGTTACTGAGCCAAAAAACTCTTAGATAGTGGACTCTGCAGGCCACGGGGCATTAGATATTATTTTTGAATATATTGGATCTAGGCCGACGGACACATATGAGTTTGAATTGAATATAGGGAGGGACATATAAAAATTCAAAAGGGTTCACAAATTCCTTTTTCCTTAGTTCAACTTGAATATGTCCCAAACTATACCTGGATTGGCACTTTAAACATTTGTCTAGGTATCAGTTCCTTCAGTTTTTGAGTCAAAGCCCTTCCAACAGCATAAGCCTGCGAAAGGTGAAACACGCTGAGTCCAGTTTATGGAGTTGGAAGATTGACCAGGGATCCAAAGCGGTATAAAACGACAATTAATTAACGGGAGTCCAAAATATTGTGCATCGTACACCAAACATATAGAAAATAATGATGAGAGAAATAAATTTAAAAAAAAGCAAAAAATAAATATGATTTTGCATCAACTACCTTAGCATAGCACATTAGCATACCAGCATTGTGTGCTAGAACAACTCAACTAAATTATTCAACAACCCATGTAAGATCTTATCATTCCCAAAGCTAGTAATTTTAAACAATATTCATTGAAGGAGAGAGCCATGTGTTCATAACTCAAGCTTCTGTTGAAATGATAGACCACAAACTTTGAAGGTAAAAACGGCAAAAGAGCAGGAAATAGCTATGATTTTAACAGTGATGCCTCATCAAAGAAGCAAAAAACTTTGATACCTTGTCTTTATGGACAATAGTAGATAAAGGATCCACTAGATCGCCGCTAATTTGGATGTCAAGCTTTATTAAGTCACTTTCTTTATACCTGCATTAAAAAATCAACATTGTAACGTTCAGCAGCTGAATATCTAGTTTAAACTGTAATTCTCACGTCTATCAGGAAGAAAACTGGAATAGCCAAATGATGTAAATATTCCTCAAACATAGACATTTAACTGCTGGATCTAACAATGAAATTAAGAGTGGCAACTCCTAGGGAAATAAGCAATCACAGAAAGATATCTAATGGCATCAAAATAGATGAGACAAGATGGGGCCAAAACCTTTTGGAAAGATTAATGAGAAACCAAATAACCACATAAGAAGACATGTTAAGTCATTAGAAGCTCACGGTACTTTTCCGCCAAGACACTTGACAGAATCAGATGAGACCCGGCAATGAAAAAAATAGTTGAAATGAAGAACGAAGCAATTTTTTGGATGACACTGAACTTGACAGGAGTCATTTTTTATAGAAATAAAAATAAGTATCCTATTCGCCATGTTATTCACGGTACGGTTTGATAGTAGTTACCCGATGAAGGAATATTCCATGCTAGCATAGCCTTTACTCCGAGATTTAAGCTGATCAAAAAAATCTCCCACCATCTACACAAAGAAAAATGCACTATTCTTGAACGAGAAACATATCTTAATTGGGTGTGCAATTTATAATTGAAGGAAGCTATTTATTAGCACAAATATTGGGTACCTCTGCAAGGGGCAATTCATAAATTATTGATGCTCTGTTCTCGGCAATGAACTTCATTTCTTTGAATTGTCCTCTCCGATCCTGAGCAAGTTCCATCAGCGCACCAATGTAGTCTTTTGGAGTAAGCATTTCAACCTGCATGGACATAAATTCATAAACAGTTGAAAGATCATTGTGACGCAGATCCTAAAACTACCACAAATACGTTTCACAACCTTCACACATGGTTCTTCAATTGACTTTCTGGTTCCAGGTTCAGGAAGTGCGGAAGGATTTGAACATTCAACCTACATCAGGGAAAAATATTATGTAAGAAGAAAGGGATTTAAAAACAGTGCATTCAGGGAAGAATGACAGAGCAAATAAAAAACTGTATCAACTGAGATTTGGGATCTGAACACGTTAGTACCAAAGTCCGTCAGATTTCTGATATTCTGTGACCAGTGATATATCTCCAACTTAGCTGATTGGGAACTCAAAATTTCAAAAGTTAAGAAGTAACTATGATGATTCTTCATAGAGTTACCAAAAAACAAATAAAAATGATGATTCTTGGAATCCACTGTAGTAAGAAAACAACAAATGTTCAGTACAAACCAAATTTTCCACTTTTGGGAAAAGACCCGATTATCGAAGAAATTTGAATGATATGAAAAATAACAAAGGCAAAAAACATCATCCACGCGAAATATAACTTTGTTGTTTAGAATCATCCAAGAGTTGGACTGTCAGAAAATCCTAGGATGTGAAAAATGGCAAAAGGCAAAACATCATCCACGTGAAAAATAATGCTGTTTAGATTCATCCAAGAGACTGTCAGAAAATCCTAGGATGTGAAATTCTGACTTGCTTAGCCAATATTCAATTGTAGTTCATAGCACCTATAACCGCAAAATCCACTTATCATGGAAATTTACCAAAATTTTTGTGAGTGAGTGAGTTGGCCCATAAACAGCTCCACAAAAATGTTAACAAAAAAAACAGCTCCACAAAAATGTTACAAAAAAACAGCTCCAGAAAAAAGTTAACAAAAAAAACAGCTCCACAAAAATACATCTGATTGTATTAGTACAAAATCATAATCTAAACTTCACAAACCTAAAAGAAGGTCCATCAAACATAACTACGAGTAAGATATAGAGGAAATTACAGTATCACCGTTCACACAATGCACTCTGTAGACCACACTTGGGGCCGTGGTTATAAGACTTAAGTTGTACTCCCGCTCCAGCCTTTCCTGTAGTAGAGAAACTTAGTTGTCTTGCAGGCAATGCAAAAAATAAAGATATATTTTTGAATTTTCCCACCTGAACAATTTCCATATGAAGAAGACCAAGAAATCCACACCTAAAACCGAAGCCCATGGCATTTGACGTCTCCGGTTCAAACTGCGAAACAGTTGCAGTAGTGGATATTTTCTATCAAGTATATCGATTAATTTATCAGATATATTACAATTAATCTAGGCAAAGGTACATAGAGAAGAAGAACCAACAAATAATTCATAGCATGCTCGGGGATCAATATTTTCTAGTTGAGCTACAAAGACGCAACCTTATAAGTTATAACAATAACAACTTAAATAAGTAACGCACCTTTAGAGCAGCATCATTAAGCTGTAATTTCTCCAAAGCATCACGCAACTCTGCAAACCTACAAGATTAAATAAGTATGTGTAATAGTTTAGCAATCGGAAAGGTCATCTGATTAAATAAATAAAAATCATAGAGAGAGAGTGGAAAAATAAATACTGGTCCGCATCAATGGGAAAAAGGCCACAAAAAACCATTGGAGTAGCCTCCTTGTATCCAGGAAGAGACTCTTCAGCCTTCCTACTGTAATGTGTGATTGTATCACCAACCCTAGCATCTGCCACTGTTCTTATAGAAGCTGCAATATAGCCAACCTGAATGGGATGAAAATGGTACGTGTTACCTTGACGTGCAATTTTTTGAATAACTCACTTCCTCGAAAGGAAAAAAGTGGTGTTATAAATTAACTTACGTAGTCCGGATCAAAGTAATACATGAAAGTACATACTTTCAAGTTCATATTGCAGGGGAAAAAACTTCATAATGTACAGAATATTCCTTACTTTTCACGGGGAGAGAGATAGGCGGGTCAACAAATTATCGACTATAGTTTTATAGTATAAAAATTAACACAAAACTGCGAGCACTTCCAAACCATCATAGTGTAAGTATAATATTGAGGCTTAGAAGGCAAACCAGAAGAATAAGCAGAGTACATTGTAATGATAATATTTGCTCAGTACATTAACAGGTTGGATAGATTTTCAACCTCTCCAGCACATAATACATCAGCCTGCAACTGATTGGGAGATAACACCCCGATTTCATCAGCGTAATAGTCCTACATTAATAAATCGAATGGATTACATAGCTGAGATCAGGTATGCTGACGTCACAAGTAATGGCATTTAATCGAATAAGTTTCCATTCAAATATATAAGGTGATAACTGTTACGAAAATGTTTGCCTGCAACATTACAAGTAGATGAACTTTTCCTTTAAGAAAACAAAGTGCATAGGTTAAAGAAATAAGTGCATTCTCTGAGAAACTTGAATAAAGGTTACGAATTTCACAAAATAGATTAAATTAGAAACAACTGTTCAAGACAATTCAGGCCGAGGTGGAAATGGCCTGTAACTGGGACTAGGATGAAAGATTGTGTTCATCATAATAATACAAAAGGAATTATCAAACAAATATTTATTGTAACAATAATAGAGAAGGGAATATTTCCACACCTTCCCACTAGCCATAAACAGTATCCTGTCCCCTTTCCTTAGAGTTCCATCAATAAGACGAAAATATACAATGACTCCTCGGTAAGCATCATAGTAGCTGTGGAGAATGTGAAATAATATGTAATGAGCTAATGCTAGAAAATCTCTTAGTTAAAGGGATACCAACATTAGTCAGTATTGCAGGAAATATTTTAAACTCAATTAATGCAGTTTACAAAATCCACATGGAAAATCTATACATGAATGTGGTCAATCATTTAAATAAAGAAAGTACAATATAATGAGTACACAAATAAGTAGAGAGAATAACCAGAAAAATGAATTTCTCAAAACCAAAAATACTGATAACTACCATTTTAAAAGCAATAAAAGGTATTCAATGATCCATGGAATCAATTTAGAGATGTAAACAGAAATAAAGTTGTACAGAGAGAAATCATGATCAAAAGACAGTAGCAAATGAATGGACAGATAGAGAAATAGTATGCAAATGTTATATCAACTCAAGGAAAGGTGCTACGATTTTAAAACCATAAACCTCCGTAGTATACAAATGCTACACAGAAAGGAGTATGATTATAGTACCTAAATAAGATACCTATCAAATATGAGGGCCCTAAGGGGCCTGTCTGCGGTATCTTGTGGTGGAGGGATCTTTTGAACAATTGCTGTCAGGATGTCCTCAATGCCAATTCCTTCCTACAACACACATGCAATGTCTGATATTCTCCACCATATCATCCTCTATAATGACATAATGATAAGTACAATTTTAACTCCAAGTAATAGTTAAGCCAGAAACCAACTGTCTACAGTCACTTCATAACCATTAGAAGAACGAGAAAACAATGAAGTTAACCAACCTTAGCGGAGCAGTAAATTGCATCGCTACAATCAAGACCAATGATCTGCGAATATAAAAAATAACATCATAAATGATGCATACTTTTAGTGATTTAAGAGAAATCCGTTATGTCCAACTCATGAATCAAGAGGTGAAAGGAGATAAGTTTATTTCAGATATAACTAGCACCACAACTTAAATAGAATAATATACCAAAGAGGTGATGATCCAAAGACTTGAGAGTATAAAAGCCTAAAAAAACTTGGCCGTGACCTTCTCAATTATGCTCATATACTCAGCTATATATACCAACCTCTTCTATCTCACGGGAAACACGATCGGGATCAGCACCAGGAAGATCTATCTTGTTCAGAACCTGCAGATTGATTATGACTCAGACAGCTTCAGAAACCTACTAACAGCTACAACAATTCTTCATCAATTTTCAACAAAGCTGCAAGTTTTATTGTAAGAACAGCTAAGCTTAAAGCTACTTGCAAGAAGCTTCTGGAAAAGCTCTCTGAAGCGTTTGATTTCCTTTTCCTACACCATAAAAATTTAACATCTCCCATGTAGGCCTTTTTATCTACATGTATGTAAAGCACTATTGTGTCCTTTAGTAGCACTTTCCCTTTTGCCAACTGTTTTACTAATGAAGGTGGTCTCTACCAGCTCGGCACCTTTCATTTTCTTCCAATGAGTAGAATAACAGCATTATTAGATGACAAATAAACATTACTGGAATAATCTCTAGGTTGTTCTCCAGGGCCAGATACACATTTGCCAATGTTTGTGCCTCCACTCCCTAGAAAAGAAGGCCAAACAACCGTCACACTATATTGGATTAGATAATTATAATACAATCAAAACAATAAGTTACTATAACAACTTGTAGAGATTAATTATAATCTAATAAAACTGCACACTTCTGATGGAAAAGGTAGCGGACCTGACAAAAGAACTCAGGAGACAGGAAAAGAACAAAAGTACCTGAGAAGCATCAACAACAAGAAGTGCACCCTCACATGCGGCAAGAGAGCGAGATACCTTGGACAAAGATCAAGAGATGCTGTTAATAATGCATTGCAACTATAGGAAATTTATAATATTCTAGGCATGTATATAGCTCTAAAAACATACCTCATAGGAGAAATCAACATGACCCGGTGTGTCGATAAGATTCAGGCAATATGGTTCATTATTACACAGGAAACGCATACGTGCAGCCTATGAGAGAATAAGGAAAATCACTGATGTGCCAATATGGTTGGTTATAAGCAGCAACCTTCGTCAAACCGCTTAGTCCGGATTTTACATATGAGATGCAGAACTTGAAATACAAAATGAGAACCTGGTATTCTGGATTCATTTTCTTATGAGTACACTTTACAAGACTTCAATGTAATACTAACATAACAAGCAGGTATAAATAGCTTTTAACCAATTGCAGTAGAAACACATTCAGCAAAGGATGAAATCCTTAGAACTATAGAATTTACAAGTTACAACTGTTTTTACTGGTCACATAATTTGCAAGAAGGACAATAAAATACCTGTAATTTGATGGTGATGCCCCTTTCTCTTTCCAAGTCCATATTGTCAAGAAATTGCTCTTTCATGTCTCTGCTCTCCACAGTACCAGTCATCTGTAGTAGTTTATCTGCTAGTGTCGACTTTCCATGATCTATATGAGCTATGATGCTGAAATTCCTTATATTTGAGGAGGGAACCTGAGATGCAAATCCACATACAATCAGAAGAGCAAACATTCTTCAGTCCGTGTATTCAAACAACTATCCCCTGGTCATGGATGAACTCTGTTGCTTACTGTGAAGAACAATCCACGAACCTATTTTCAATATGCAATGATTCGCATTTACCCTAAATTCTTGAGATCATATGTTTTCTCCGTTAATCATTCTTCATAAAAGTTTTCACATACATACAAATACAGTGGTCAATGGACAGATATGATAACCCAAGACTATAATTTTAGGACCTTCAGCAGGCGGTCTTTACCCGCCCGAGCGGCGAATTCAAGGTCGGCTTTAGAAGGTACGTGTCTGGGCTCAATACCAGCAGCCGAAACCTGGCAGTCGACTCCCCTGTTACGACGCCTTATTTTCCGACAAAGACTATTTTCACCACTTGTGTACTTGACGCGATGATATAGAAATTCGATTACATTTAAACTACGAGAGGAGGGACCGCTGAAGCTTGCAGTACCCGGACGGCAGTTGGGAAAGTTTTGAGTTGAAACGAATTTTGGGCAGCAGAAGCCCGGCGTGGCCGCCGCCATTCACTTCCAGCGGCGAGTTCAGCCGTCCGTGGAATAATCAAGTGCTGTAAGCAAACTGATTGTTTTCCAGCCACAGGAAAAATGGGAAAGATGAGTTCGCAGCAACGGCTAGCCTTACCGCCGAGATTAAAAGAAAATAAAATGGAATAATTAGATAAATGTCATGTGAAAATATTTTTATTAAAAAATGAATTTCATTTTATTATTTTATTTTTATTAATCATTTAATTAAAATTGTTAAAATAAAAAAATATAACTAAATTACATTAATATTTTCAAAAACTTTTTAAAATTGAAAATCCGAAATCCTTCAAAATTTGAAGTCAAATCCCGTTCAACATGCATATCTCTGATCAAATGTCTAGCAAAAGTTGCTCAAATACGCATACGAACGATTTTTCTAATGTCATCATGTGATGTGTCCCTGTGTCATAATTTGGCATCTTGGTTAAATACTTTTGTCGTATGCATGGCCAATTGCATTATTCCTTTGCCCATAGCGAGATCTAAGACAATATGCTAGGGAGAGCGGTCATGCTATGCAGCTGCGAGCAACTCCATATCTATAAAAGTCTTGAGGCATCATCTATCTGCCACAAGCTATTCGTATCAACCCAATGCAATTACAAGTATAGACAACAAACTTTGGCATTGTCCTAACTCGGTTAACTGTAAGTGCGCACCGCTAGAAGATCTTGGAGGAACAATAAATGCCTAATATCTATCTTGTTGCACTGTTATCCGACAATAATATGCATGCCACACTAAGGATGTCATAACTCACTGAGGCTGTCCGCAACCATGGAGGAAGTTTCCTCCCTTTTTACCTACACCTATCACATCAACTCACTTTTCTCTCTCCTATCTCTCCACCATATTTTCTCTCTCCTATCTATCCTCCATATTCCACAATCATACAAGGAAGTTTCCACGCCTACAATTTTAATATTGTTATTTTTTAATTATATTTATTTGTTAAATATTAATTAAATAATAAATACTCGATAAAATAAAAAACACTTGATAAAAATGAAAAACACTTGATAAAATGAAAAACACTTGCTAAAATGAAAAACACTTGATAATATTACAAGAAAAGCATTGATTAGTACAAACGAGCGCTTATTTTGGGCCAAATTTGTTCCAAATATTTTGAATTAGGTCTTGTTGCAATTGCGCAGCCTTAGCTTTATCCTGCGATGCTAGTCCTCATCACAAGTCCATTTGATGCTAGTCGAGCCAGATACATAATTAGCCATTTGAGTGTGCTTGCCTTAAGTGAATGGTTTGAACTACAAGTGAAAGACTCTATTTATAGAGGGTTTTGAAAATTTAGAAAATCTATACATTATTCATTCATATATTATCTACACAGTATCTATATGAAATCTAGAAAATCTATACATTATCCATACATATATTATCTACACATTATTTATATGAAATCTAAGAATCTATACATATTTATATGAAAAGATATTAATATAAAAATGATGTTGGAGGAAAGTGGGTGGAAGAATATACTTCCACCCACTTTCCGTCGTCCACTTTCCATGGACACCCCAATGGGATGTCCGTGGAAAGTGGACATTTCCCTAGAAAATATGACCTGCAACCGGATAAGCACTATTGGGGGTGGAAATTTTCTAAATCGTTGCTGATAGCCTTAGTGACAGCGTGAGCCGAGTTCATGGGGTGACAACGTGAACGAATTCGACTACCTCCGTTCTTTGTGCAAGAGTGAGTGAGTCTCGGGTAGTTAGCCCTTTGCTTGTCCTGGACCTCTTCCTCGGGGCATAACAGACAAGGAAAGAGGAGACTTACATGACATACACGTTGTGGAATAAGGGGAAGCGCGTTCCTAGTTTCCAATGCCATGTTATTGGTTAGAAAAAGTGAATGAAACATTAATTCCGTAGTTTGCAATTAAGGGGCTAGTGATGAAGCAAAGACCAATCCTTGGGTACTTCTCCGCATTCTTAAATCCCTTAGTGATCTGATCTTCGAGACTAGCGGGGTGACAACGCTTGGATTTATTATCATTACTAAATGTCAATTTAGTTTAGAGTAGTTAGTCGTAGTTAGAACAAAAACCATTTTTAATCTTGCGATTTACATTTAGTTGAGTTGTAGATTGAGTGTTTTTAGGACCACTCTCTGTGGATATGACCCTTACTTCCCGTAAGGTATTACTTGTACGACAATGTATACTTGCACATTAGTGTGATGTTACATTCGTCCCATCAAGTTTTTGGCCTCGTCATGGTTGGAGAGATATGGCGGTTGCAAGGATACAGAAGTCTTTTAGCAGACATTTTGTGATTTGGTAAAAACAGCTTTTGCCCTCTCCTTATACCTTTGCCAGATTTCTTAAAATGGTCCCCTCCTCCATGTGTTGGCTTCATCTTGTGTATATGAATGGTCTCACGTTGTGAAGTATTTTGGACCCTCAAAATGAATAGAATGCACACGGATGAAGGCATATTCATGCCTTAGAACTCCTCTTGCACAGAATGTGCATCCTTTTCCACCCGAATGCGCAAAAAATTTTAATATCTTAACTAAAACCTGTATAAATCAGATGATCATTAATTTTTGCAATAATCAAGGGAAAATCACTGATATAAACTTAGATTTGTAAAGAAATGAATGCACAAATGATCCTAAAATAAGACCAAATCAAGGCTTATCAGTCACACGCTCACAAGCTCCACGCTCCATGATGAGCCAAAATCATATCATAATTTAAGCTCATTAAGTTAGATATTTATTCCATTAATTCGAGTATTTCAATATATGTATATTTGATTTTCCCTCCATTTCATGTGTTGTAGGTACAACTCAATATTTGGTGATGTGAACTTGAATTTCGAATTCAAACACACCCAAGACAAGCC
>JAOYMZ010047670.1:0-14396 GCA_025802335.1 Pinguicula primuliflora | reverse complement strand
GTCTCGGTCTCACTCTCAGCCTCGTGATCCGACTCAAACTTTTTTTTTGTTAGTTGCGTTAGGTTAGAACTTTTTTTTGTTAGTTGCGTTAGGTTAGAACTTTTTTTGTGTTAGTTGCGTTAGGTTAGAACTTGAAAAATACAAAAATACGAAATTGGACAGTCTTAAAAGAAAAAGAAAAAGAAAATTTAACAAAAATTTGAAATTAGGCTGTTTTGGGCCGAACAGACCGGGGGCGGCCGACTTATCGGCCGTGGCAGCCGACTAATCGGCCAGGGCGAATGACTCACTGCACGGCCGCCAGCCACGCCGATTAGGCCCAAAACAGGGCGCCAATGAGGTTTCGGCCAACTAGTCAGGCGACTTATCGTCGGGACGGCGGACTTCCCGAACACTGACACTGACCAGCCATCCCGCCTCCATTGTCATCCCTACATATTTGTGAGTCCAAAACGGGAGTACCATATTACATATGCACCAAAGAAGAAGCCACAAACACAATAGGGGGTAAGTTATTCAATAGATAAGTACAAGGGGGTAAATAACATTTACCTCTAAGATTTAGTGATAGTGTTTTTTGGGTAAGTAGAATTTAGTGGTAGTTAATATTAAGTTAATCGTAGTTAATTGGGATCTTTGTGCGTGAAGGCGGTTGCCTATGCGCTGGGCGTTCACCCTCTGCTTTGTCCGAATACCCACTTAGGCTGCTTATATGTGCGCCTAAGTCGCCTAGACGCTAGGCAACCCCTGACCATCCAGGACCCACCCAGCGCTTCCTCGAATACGGATTGAAATCAATCATAATTAATTTATATTTATTTTGAACAATATATCATAAACTGACTTAATATTATTATCTAAACACATTTAATTAGTTAATTTAATTTAATAAGCTTAATTTTTTTTACTCCACATGTTTATAAAGCACAGAAACACATTGGAAACAAAAATTAAACGAAATAGGTTCAAGGTGGCTTGAAGGTGACAAATTTAAGAGCAGCCAAGGAGGTCAGTTACTTGATGTGCACAACCCGCGCTCAACTTGACTGGAGTGCCTGCCTTATTCCACTGGAATTACTCCTTGCATGTGTCTTGCTGCCATCCTTGTGGCTCCGCAGAAGAAAATTTCATCTCATGATCTTCATTATTTAGTGTGTATTTGCAATAGCTTTTGCAAACTGCTTATGGCTGTTGCACTGCTGTTTTATTTTTTGGAGTGTTTGTAAAATCTGCTTCTGCTTCTGCTTCTGCTTCTGCTTCTGCGGTGCAACAGCTGTTTTAAGCCATAATTCAAAAGCAGACGAGGGGCTGCTTCTGCTGTGGAAAAGCACTTTTTTAAAAAAGTACTTTAAAAAAGTGCTTTGCCACAGTAAAAGCATTTGCAAACACTGCCTTAGTAAACATCCTCAGCCGTTTAATCACACTTTTAGGCTACTTTAGTAAAATATTTGGTTGAACTTGATCTATTATATATATATATTAAAGTAGCAACAATGTTTATATTTGATCATCTATGTCTTGTATGGAATTGGTATATGATTCCCTCAACTAAAATATCAGTCTCTTCGAGTGGTTTTAGATGTCTTCAGGTGTTCCAACATGGTCAAATAGATTAGGATCATGTCACAAGGGAATCGGCCCTTCTGATGGTGCCACCACTTGCACATGCCATGCCCATGGCCACGTGGATATATAAAAACCGCAAACAGCATATACACGATACATAAGTAGGTTGCATATTTGGAAAATTGTTATTGGGACCATCATATTAATGTTGGTTCACCAAAAGTTCGTAATTGTTATAATATAATGGAAAATTCTAGGGTGCTCAGCCTTACACGTTAATTACACGAGCAATTTGACGCTTTGTACCGGATTAGGTCCCGGACGGAGCCGTTTGGCCGAAAAACGAACGGAAAACAATCGGAAACTCATCGAAAATATAAGGTATGACAATTAAGAAGGAAATTCGAGCAATTTGCGGTTGTTTTTTTGCTGTCTCCGGCAACATCTCCTCGTGCTCCTCTTGCTCAACACAAGTCTACATGTCACCGGAAAAGAAGCAAGTTCGAGAATGTTTTGGGTCAGTTTTTCATCATCATCTCCTTCTTAATCGCCATACCTTCTGTTTCTGGTGAGTTTTCGGTTGTTTCTCGTTCGTTTTCCGGCCAAACGGCTCCATCCGGTACCTAATCCGGTACGGAGCGCCTGGCACTAGAAAATTACTTTTAAGTACACAATATTTAAATTGAAGAAAAAAATACAATATTTAAATTACCACAATTGACATATTCCACAGTCGGAATTAGCCCACCAATGGAAAATTTATAGACAAAATGACCAAAAGTCCTATATTTCATTGTGATTCAGGCAATTCTACAAATCTAATAAAGGAAACACGTGGAACAATTTTTTGATGAAGTTACGTGATTTCGACATGGTGCATTGGTATCAGTTGCAATTGAAAATTTGTACACTTACTACCAACAATAAAACCCTAATGACGAGCGAGAAGGTGCAGGCGGCCAGGAGTTTGGACAAGGCGGCACAGCAAAACCAATGGACAATCTGGTGGGAGGCCAGTCGGCGGAGACTGGAGAAGGGGCTGGAGGTGAATGCTGGGTTGAAGTTACGCGGAGGAAATCAGTCCACCAATGCCTTGCCCCCTCCAAAACTCATTCTCAGCCATTGGCGAAGCAACAGTGGAGGCCGAAATATGACAGGATAGTGGATGTGAGATCCAAACTAAGCTCCCTGTACCTCACAAACATTCCGCCAGCTTGGGATGCAAAGCATTTGGCCGAAGTATTCAATGAATATGGACAGCTGTTTGACGTGTTCATAGCAACTCGACTAGGTAAGAATGGATTGAGGTTTCGATTTGCTTGGTTCGCCAAGACGCAGAATCCAACTGGAATTGCAGCTAGAATGAATGAACGATATTTGGATGGATTCAAAATCCAAGTCAATGTAGCAAAATACTCAGGCATTATCAAGCGAGGAGAAAGGAAAGCAAGTAGCAATCACTTTGGAGACTGGTCCGATAAAGGAAAAAGGGGAGATGAGTAACACAAGGCTGAGAGTGACATATGCTGAGATAGTGAATTCTAAAGGTGATGTGGTTCCTACCTCAAAAATGGGCAAGGAGGGACACATAACAGAGGGCGGATAAACTATGGCTCCAGGGAGCAATAGTAGTGGAACTAAAGGATGGGGACCTGCAAGAAATTGAAATAATAATGAGAAGATATGGCTTCCTTGACTTCACAATTACGCTAATCACAATGGATAAAACATTAATAAGGGGATTGGCTAAGGAACATGGAGAAAACCTTATTACCTTGGGGAGCCAATGCCTCAACGCCCTGTTCAAATCTGCCAGATGGTGGGAAAGTGATATGGAGCTGCAAGAAAGAAAAGTGTGGGTTAGAATAACTGGGGTGCCATTCTCGTTCTGGAATGAGCAAAGCCTAAACTGGATTGGAGCGCAACTGGGCTCAGTGCAAAATATAGATGATGACACATTGGCAAGAATAAAACTATTATGGTGCAGGTTGTTGATTAACACAACTGCAAGGAAAAAGCTTGATGGAATACGCGAAATAGTTGTCGATTCAAAAATATATCAGATTGAAATTAAAGAAGATGATGATGCTATGAAACAATGTGGATCTCCGATGATGCAGCTGACTATAGCACAATGGAATGACAATGTGCAAACTACAGATAAATCGTCGATAAATTTGTTTGCCCCGGTTGGACTAGAAATTTTGGCAGGTCAAAAAGGAACGACAATTTCTCTAGGCAGCTCAGGGAACATGGGATATGATGCATTAAATGTGGAGGATAAAGGTTTTGACCTTAATCTATTATTTAGATCCCCAACTATATTGAGCCAGGACAATCAGTCAAGTCCCTCTCTGGAACTTAACGGCCAAAATTGGCAAGTGGAGAGTGTCAAGGAGAATGGAGTAGTGGAGCTGCAAATTGATGATCTCGATATGAACAGTGAAGTGAGAAGTGTGGGAAAGAAAAATACTAGATCCAAGAGATCAAACAAATAGAAGGCATCTAAATCTGGAACTTCACATTGCGGATCCAGACATAAGGACATCATGGAAGCGAGATACATGTGGAGAAAACGTATGGAGAAGTTGAGAAGGAAAACAGCATTGCTGAAAAAACAGTCCAAAGAATTGGAATGCTTACCTGACACTCAAGAAGATTTGCAGGCTGAAACTAAGAAAACGGTGGAT
Source organism: Pinguicula primuliflora (assembly GCA_025802335.1). Taxonomy (NCBI): domain Eukaryota; kingdom Viridiplantae; phylum Streptophyta; class Magnoliopsida; order Lamiales; family Lentibulariaceae; genus Pinguicula; species Pinguicula primuliflora. The sequence goes on along the minus strand of JAOYMZ010047670.1, from coordinate 10,140 downwards.
TTTGCAAATTTACTGGGTGTGCAGACTAACGAAAGACATATCCCAACCTTAATACAAATGGAGGAAAGGGATAGAGAGGAGACACACGCTCGAGAAAGGAAGAAACACACATACGGTGAACAAACAAACCACAAGATGGAGATGTTCAATCAGAATATAAGAGAATTAGGAGCAGATCACAGTAAAAAAGAATTGTAAGAAGCTGTTAGGCAGTATGACATTAATTTCCTGTGCACACAGGAAATAAAACAAACAGACATTGGAAGGAAAGCTTGTGAGATGATATGAAAGCACAATAATTTTGACTATTAGTTCCAGTCATCAGCAGGCCTCTCAGAAGGTCTACTATGCACTTGGAGCACAAATTGTTTTAAAATAACGAACTACTGGAAATTAAGAAATATTGTGGAGATCACTGGAGAATGGCTGAGCCAGAATGGCGCTGTCATGGTTAAAATTCTTAATGTTTACTCTCCATGTCAAATTGCAGGTAAGAGATGATTATAGCAGGATATATTAAGAAGGTTGGAACTAGATATGGAAGACAGATGGTACCTTGCAGGAGATTTTAATGCTATCACAAGTTATAAAGAGAAGAGAGGATTTTCTAATCCACCTGCCAGCGAGATGGCCGAGTTTAATGTATTCATAGAAGACACTGGACTTATTAATTTACAACTACACTTGAGGAAGCACACCTATTATCACCCAGGTAGACAGTGCTCGAGCAGAATTGACAAGGCACTAATCTCTAGAAATTGGCTAAGTGTGTGGCCAAGTGTTACGCGGTTAGCTATTGACAGAAAATCCTCAGATCACTGCCCTATCTTGCTGATAAATGACAAGCTGAACTGGGGTCCAAAACCCTTCTGAGTCCTGGATGCCACGTTTCAGCACAAGGACTACGAGAACTTTGTGAAACAGGCCTGGAATGAAACAGCAGCTGAAGGCACCAAAGGATTCGTCCTGATGAAAAGAATGCATCAACTAAAGGATAAATTGAGAACCTGGAACAAGGAGGTGTTTGGCGATATGAATTTGAAAATTGCTAATTTGCTAGCACGAATAGATGTGCTTGACAAAAAGATGGACATACAGAATTTATCTGAGGAGGAGAGACTGGAAAGAAGGGAAACTGCAGTTGAGGTAAAAAGAGTAAATGTAATGTTGGACAGTCTGGATGTTTCAGAAAGCCAAAATGAAATGGATAAGAGAAGATGGAAATACTAAGTACTTCAATGCTTGTGTGAAAAATAAGAGATGCAAAGACACAATTAAAGGAATGATGATACAAGACACTTTGTGTGAAAATGTTACTCTGTCAAACATTCTTAAATGCAAGCTTTGCAAGTCACTATCAGGAAGAAGCAGAACCAAAATCTGAAGTGGACTGGGAACTGCAAAATAAGGTTACGGATGAAGAGAATGAATGACTGACAGCAAAATTTTCAGAAGCTGAAGCGTATGCAGCTCTAATGAAGTGTGGCAGTAGTAAAAGTCCTGGCCCAGATGGTTTTAATTTCAAATTTATCAAACACTTCTGACAATTTTTTAAGAAAGACATTCTAGGCTTCTTTGATGATTTCTGGATTGAAGGGAAGATTGTCAAAGGCCTGAATAGTACTATGGTGGCACTGACACCTAAAAGAACATGTCCACAAGGGATAAATGACTTCAGACCTGTCTCAATAGTAGGGTCAGTATACAAACTACTGTCTAAAGTACTCTCTACTCGGCTAAGCAGAATTCAGTGCATAGTGATTGGACCAACACAGACTGGGTTTATTGCAAAAAGATCAATTCTGGATAGTATTGTGCTAGCTAACGAAGTGATCCATGAGGCTAAAGCTAAGAAGAAATCTTGCTTTATTCTAAAAGTTGACTTCCAAAAAGCATTTGTTAGTATAAACTGGAAGTATTTGTGGCACTTGATGTCTTTGATGGGATTTGGTGAAAAATGAATTCTATGGATGAAGGGTGTGTTGAATCTGCCTACATCTCAATCCTTGATAATGGAAGTTCATGTTGTGAGTTTACAATGGGTAGAAGACTGAGGCAAGGGGACTCTCTGTCTCCATTACTCTTGGCAATAGCTACTGAAGGTCTCAATATATTGATTTCTAAGGCTGTGAACAGTGGAAGTTTGAAGGGCTATCAAATTGGAGAACATAATGTACAGATTACGCATCAGCAATTTGCTGATGACACTATTCTGTTTGGGGTTGGAACAGATGCTGATATATGAAGCGGATTCTAAAGATTTTTTGGCTTATTTTAGGCTTGAAAGTAAACTTCAACAAGAGTAAACTAATTTCAGTCAATGTGATTGGGAGTCAGCAGGCAGTACAACAGAATATCTTGAAATGTAAGGTAGATACCGTCCCATTCATCTACTTAGGAGTTCAGGTGGGAGTGAATCCAAGATTGGAGAGGACCTGGACTCCAGTGATTGTGACAATAAAGAAACGGCTATCCGGGTGGGACAAGAAATATTTGAGTTTTGACGGACGAATTACCCTAATCAAGACTGTCTTAACATCTCTGCCAATATACTATTTGTCTATCTACAACGCTCCAGTGGGCGTTCTAAAACAGATGAATCGGTTGTTGAATAAATTTATGTGGGGTAAAGCCGTGGAAGGGACTAGAAAATTAAAGTGGGTACGTTGGAAGGTTATATGCCTTCCAAAGAGCAAAGGTGGACTAAGTGTTAAATCTTTGCATCAGTTTAACTTATCATTGTTGGGAAAATGGGGATACAGGATTATAAATCATGACACGGGATTGTGGTTGCAAGTCCTAAACTCATTATATGGACCAATTTTGTCTGCCAGAAATCTAGTGCATGCTAAGGTGTCAAACTGGTGGCGGGATTTAACAAACCATGTACTAAGCTCTGCATGGTTTCAGTCCTACTTGAAACATGAAGTAGGAAATGGAGCAAGAACTCGGTTCTGGAAGGATGCATGGCTCAGGGACAAACCAATTGAGTAGATATGTCCTAAATTATACCAGAATGCTGTTGATAAGCTAGCCATGATTAACGAAAAAGGCAAATTCGAGGATACCTGGAGTTGGGACTGGCTCTGGCATCGACACATCACTGAGGAGGAAGAATAGGAGTTCACAATGCTAATAGATCTTCTCAATCAAATGACCTCCAACCCACTGTGCGAAGACACTTGGTCCTGGAAAATGGGCAGTCATCTAAGATATCCAACAAGTGAAGTTTACGCACTTATAATGACTAAAGAATGGGTGTCTGATGAAAGTGCAGTGATAGCAGCTCGTGCATGGCACGAACAGTCTATACCGAAGTTGGCTGGATTTACCTGAAAGATATTGTAGAATCGGACTCTGACAGCAGACAATCTAGCGTGGAGGGGGAACACTAATGCAAGCCTATATCGTCCTCTCTGTCAAGAACACGAGACGGTAGCGCATCTAATTTTCCACCGTCTGACAACATGCAAGATATGGAAACGGTGCTATGAATGGTTTGACATTCCAGTAAATTTAGCACAGAATTGGGAGGAATCGGTTACCCTGCCGCAAAACCCAGCTTTTCCGAGCAAGATCCGGCAAATATAGATGCTAATTTGGCAGCAGATCATCTGGGAAGTGTGGAAATCCAGAAATGCTTCAATCTTCCGACAAGAAACATGTGATGAAGATGGAGTTCTTGAAACCATGAAAATGCGATTATGGCTTCTTGGGCGGGCCAAATTCGTATTGGGCTCTACAATTGGCTTAGCTGCTTGGTGTATAAATCCTGTCCATTGCACATAGTACTAAACCCTAAGGCCCAAAATGGTGTCCCAAAAGGCCTAGAATGGCGAATACCGTAAATATTGGATCAATAAAACTTCCTCACTTATCCAAAAAAAAAAATAGAACAAAAAAGAATTTGTCATAATACAAATTGTGGGAGAAATAGTCAATATGACCCAAATCTAGTGAGAACAATTTTTCATCTTCAATGAATTTTGGTCTCTTTCCTCAAAATAAAGTTTAATGGTGATTCCACACTTGGTGCATAAATGATTCTGACTTCTAGCCATGATGCAAGGTGAAATTTATTATCAACTAAACTACATTTCAATTGTTTTTATAGCAAAGGTTTTTAAGATTAATGTGAGCCATTTCAACAATGATTGGGTGATTTTCACTTGTGAATTAACTTTATAATTTTTATTTTTATTTGTAAGTAAGAATCATCAGTGGTTTCTCACTTCTCGAGCATGTTACCAACTAAAGTGCAGTTATCTACTTTGTGAGACAACTAATGTCTAGTGAAACTTACTAAACCTAAGAGAATAAATCTAGGGTTATTGAAAAATTCATATTGATATTCCTTAACAATTTTAAAATGATGTAGAAATCAAAATTCGTCACAAATTTCATTTGGAACCAGTCAAATATTTTAGTTCTGATCATTACTTTAATCGTTGCAAAAAGTATTTAATTTTTATTAATATAAACTCTCAAATAGTAGATATTTTAACTCCTATTAACAACTAAAGAAGTAAGTCAAAGAGGGTTACCTAGTTGTTATAAGAGTGACAATTGCACTCGAAGTTTATGCGTTCAAATCTCCTCAGTGATGTGGCTCTGTCACATATAATTTGCCAAGTATGGCTTAACTCCCTACTGTGATTTGCAGTCTATTTCGATATGACAGGCTTATCTACCATATCAAAAAAAAACTAAAGAAGTAGATTGTGATTGCACACAGAAATAGGCACACCACGCCACAGTCATAAAATCTTTTGGGCTGATAATGAAGCTTCACTTTGTTTAATTCTACCTATCTTTCTTTATATTTTTATTTTTTTTTAATTTAACGCTTACATTTTTATTTTAACACGAAAATTCAAAATTAAAATTTTGAATTTGTTATGCAGTGTTCTTGTTGTCGGCACTTAGACAGCCACCCCGGCCGCCTAGGCACCATTTTTGGCCTGGTTGTTGGTGCCTAGGTAGCCAATCTTCAATGAAAATTTTTTGCAAAAAATTTAAAAAAATAATTTGCCGTCGCCGCCTAGGCGGTCTGGGCGTTGAGCAGCCCCAAAATGCCTTAAGGCCGTCCAATGCATTCTCGAACATTGTTGTTACGTGATTGGTTCCTAAATTATGTCGATTCCAAAATCAATCATATATTTTTATTTTGATAACTTGAAATCGTCAAAGATTTGTATTATCGGATTTTTGATAAACCTTAATTCAATGTGCTTATAGACTCACTCTAAAGTTTTTTAACTACAGGGGAATGTTCATATGAAAAAATTATACAGCATAGACCCCAAAATACGACAAAATAGCAGCTTGCTTCTCAAGGAGGTTGGAAGCTGACGATTTTGAGAGGAGTAAAGACCGGAGGGTCATTGTGATTCAGCTGTGGCCTCCAACTAACCGTAGGGGAGGTCACTCTGGAGCAGTTTGGGGCAGCCAAAACCTGTTGGTCATCTTGTGGTTTGGAATGAAACCATTTCAGCTTGTGATCATCATAATTCAGTGCCTGTTTAGCCATCCCGTCCACCTGAACATTCTCACTACGTGGGATGTATGAGATCTTACAGAAAGAAAGATCACCTAGCATACTCTTGATGGCCTTGATCATGGAGGACAAATTTCTTACCTCAGTGGGGGTGCTAGTAATTGGACTGCTTCTTGGCAGTTAGTGAAGATATGCAGGTTGTCAAATCCTTGTTGCATTGCACAAGTTAATCCATGCCATATACCCCATAGCTCAGCCTATAGAGGTGAACACCTTCCAATACAAGCGCTGAAACCAATTTTCCATACTGCCTTAACGTCTTGAAAGAAGCCAGCAACTACAGCTTTCTGACTGTTTCTTGTAACCGCTCCATCCACAAAGAGTTGAAGTTGTAGTTGTCTTGTGGATGGTGTTTTTCCATCAGAACTACCCCTGGAGTTGTATTGTGCGGGTTGTGAATTTAAGTGTATTCTTTTCTCGTACTCAAAAGCTTGTTTTGTTGCTTGCACGATTGTTCCGATTTGATGTATTCCTTCTATCCCCATCGTTAGCTTGGCTTGAAATATTTCGGCATTTCTACTTCGCCAAAGGAACCAGCAAGTCACTGTAAAGAAAACATGTCATTCATAGACTCTATGATAGCTCGATAAGTTTGATGACAACCATGTATATAAATCTGAAATTATAAAAAATGAACGAGGGAGGAGAGGTGCTATGGTATTCCAAAATATCCTAGCTCTATAACAATCACGTAGCACATGTAAAATAGTTTCACACTGTTCACAGAGGTGACAAGAAGGGGAGTTTGCTATTTTCCTTCTTGTTCGTTCCTCGTTGGTCCAGAGTAAACTATGGAAGCACTTCCATAGAAAGGCTTTCATATTTTCCTGGACTGGTAGGTGCCAAATGTGTCCCAAATACTATCTCTAGTAGGCCAATGTTGTTGAAATAAAAATTCAAAAGTAGAAGAGTTTGTGTACTTCCCTTGTGACGTCCACCTCCAACAAATGCAATCTTCTCCAGCATCTGGTGTAGGAGGGAAGATGCAGATCATTTCCTCCATCTTGTTTGGTGGTTAGTACTCTCTAATCCTTGTAACATCCCACACACCTGTATAGGAATTAAAAGTAAATATCGTAGCATTTAAGTCAGGAATAGGAGAGATCATAGGGTATGGTATGGTAAAAGGATACAGAGGATTATGGGGGCTAGTCCACTTGTCCGTCCAGAATTTAACCGTAGTGTCATTTCCAATTCCCCAGCCAATACAATCTCTGGCAGATTGTAGCATCTTCTTGAGTTGTTTCCAAAAACCTGATTCTTTGGTAGTTGTTGGCGTGCTGAGCAAAAGATTCTTTCGCGTGAATACACATACTTCTTAGGTACATCTTTACATTAAACTCCATATAAGAAAATATTAATAAATGATAAACGCTTACATGTAAAGCAAACTGGAAACCTGTCAACGTGTAAGTCTCTTTTTGCCTTCGTTCATGGTACTTTGAGTACTTGACCCTAAGGTCTTTAAGAACACGTAAGCTTTATTGCCCCATGGATAGGCATTAAACGTGGACAAGTCATTTACCATTCTCACAGCAAGTTCATCAATGTTTTTCTTTGAATCACCTGCTAGGATCACACCCTCTAGCAGGTATAACATTGATAGCTTGACCCTGTCCTCAAACAATTGCTGCTCGGCAGCCTCATCGGTCGCATTGCTGAGATGCTTCTTCTTCTTCGTCTTCTTCTTCGTTTTTTGCGTCTGGACCCTATCCTCAGACAAATGCCGCTCGGCGTCCTCAAATAATTGTCGCTCGATAGCCTCATCAGTTGCATTACTGTGATGCTTCTTCTTCTTCGTCTTCTTTATCATTTTCTGCATCTGGACTCTGCCCTCAGACAATTGAAGTTCGGCAGCCGTATCAGACTTCATCCTTTTTCTCTTCTTCATCTGAACCCTGTCCTCAGACAATTGCACCTCATCGTTATCCTCTTTTTGGTCAATTTCATCAGCTTCTTCTTGAGGTCTTTAAACATGAGGTGTGTGAGTCCTTTGAAGTACTCATCTCTTATTCGATTACCACACGCAGAATTATCCGAATTTGGCTTCTTCGAGCATTTCAACCTTGTCACCATTGCAAACTCATGGACACCAAAATGGATTGGTTTCCAATCTATCAAAAACCATAGCTTCATTCACTTAGGCGTATCGATCCGTCTTAGCAGTACAAAATAGGCAAGTTGCTCGGGGAATGTTGTCCGTTGTGACATCCAAGAATCGTCCAAGTCCAGTAAATACCTGAAACAACTTATTCGGATTTGGGCTAGCTCTAGTTTTGTCAAACACTCCTTTATCTCCCCTATAACCTGCAGGGACTGGCGCACCGTCACCTTCACTGGGAACTCCACATGCGCATTGTCATAGACCTCCAATGATAGGTATGTTAGAATGCTGCACAGTTCTGGTGCATCAGCGTGTATGGACACCTATATATATGTTTCACACAATCAAATAAAATCTCCAAGAGAATTAATCAAACAAAACTACATATTGATAATATGGGGTCCATTCCAAATCCGACTAATTCAGTCATGTAATCATATTGCAATGTACAAAATTTATTCAAAATGTCTACCGTAAGGTTCCGAGATATGGAATGGCTTGCAATGTGTCCACCATAGTCATCTCCCACTATCAAACTCATATTTCTGGACGTTTCCGTATCGTTTGTAATATCATTTTCCACTAGCGGCATTTCAGCAAGTTCTCTTAAAACTGTTGTTACTCCTCCTTCCCGCAAAGAGTAGTTCGTGTGCGTATTTGATGCATTCTCGCCGGATATTTGATCACCAGAATTTTGGACGGATTTTCGTGCATGCGTGTTCGACGATTTCTCCATTGATATGTTGAAGGCGATTCGAATCGAGGTTTTTGGAGTTTTCGACGAGATTGAGGTTTTTCTTGGCAGAGAGATAAAAAACATTCTTGCAATTTGACTTGATTAGAAGGTATTAAGAGCATTTAATTTTTTATTTATTTTTTAAAAATATTTTTTAATTAAAAGAACAATAAAAATAAATAAAATATAAAATATGAGTTTACCCAATAAAATTTTTGTGAGGTTAACTGTTAAATTATTCGAGAGACCAGTCATAATAAATCAGCCTTAATGATCCTCAAGTCATGTATAGTGCAAGAACTTTAGCCTTACATTTGCTGCAATTCGTCCCATTCATCCTGATTCCCTTGCAATTCTTCTTCATTATAATCAATGAACAGAACATTACTTTGATTTCAGCATACTCGTCTTCAGATCTACCACCCCTTTTTTATTTCCTAGGAACTATCGAAGAGTAGTTGGTTGTCAAGGCATCTCCTTTCGACAGTCTGGGATCGTATTGGGAAATGGGTACAGGATGGAAAAAAGCATTTTGCAAGACAACACCAAGAGACAGAGAAGATTCCGACGCGGTCGCCGCCGCAACGGCCGTGGAGAAACAGCAGTGCCCCAGCCCCAGTCCTAAGTTCGCCAGTCCTCGCCTGTTCTGTAGAACAAACACGAAAATAGGGGAAGCCACTGATCAGCAAAGAACTAAGCTTGAATGCAAAACCACTCCAAAATCTCAGGCCAGGAGCCCGGGAGGTTGGTTTGCCTCCATGCCATCTTCTCCGAGATCACCTTTCTCAATTCTCAAGAACAGTCTCCGGATAAACAGGGTAAGAATCTAAATTCTCAGCACTCAAGTTTGATATGCTTCTTATTCTACTTAAAAGTCTGAATCTTGGAACTTGCGAGAATGCAGAGTGGCTGCGGGGTTTGTCTGCAGAGCTTGAAACCTTCCCATGGAATGGCAATTTACACGGCGGAGTGCTCCCATGCTTTCCATTTTCCCTGTATAGCCTCACATGTCAGGAAACAGAGCTCTCTGGTTTGCCCTGTATGCAAAACCATTTGGAAGGATGTTCCTTTGCTCGCAATATACACACAGAGTCAAGAAGAGGAAGAAAAGATTATTGTAGTGGATTCCAGTACTCACGCGAAGGAGACATGTATTTCTGCTCCGCATCTCATCAAACAGTTTGAGGTCGGAAGTTACGCAGATGATGAACCACTGGTAACTCCTAAAGCTGGTGGGATGTTTGTTCCAAATCCAGAGTGTGAAGAAGAAGATGTTGAAGAATCCCGTGGGTTCTTCGTCAACCCAATTTCCAGCAGCCATGTTGGGGATTTGATCAGTTCAACAGATGTGGAGGTGAGTTTATCGCCGGAGGCTGCGTTCATCTGCCATGGTCTAACATACACCACCTACGTCGTCGTTTTGAAGGTCAAGGCTCCACCGCTGCTGCCAGCACGGGAGGTGGAGCGGCGAGCTCCAATTGATTTGGTGGCGGTGCTTGACGTCAGCGGAAAGATGACAGGAGCCAAGCTGGAAATGCTCAAGAAAGCTATGCATTTAGTCATCTCCTCGCTCAGCTCCGCCGACCGGCTTTCAGTCGTGGCTTTCTCGTCTTCTCCGAGGAGAATCCTGCCATTGACGAGAATGACGCTTCACGGCCAACGCGCGGCGCGGCGCATCATAAGCCGGCTCGCGTGCAGCCACGGAAACAGCATGGCGGAAGCTCTAAAACATGCTACCAAAGT
>JAOYMZ010047659.1:3142-14396 GCA_025802335.1 Pinguicula primuliflora | reverse complement strand
GAGATGACTCTTACTTGCTAGTGAGATTACTACTTGTGGCTGTGTATACTTGCACATAGGTGCATTGCATTTGCAAACCATCAAGTTTTTGGTGTCGTTGTCAAGTTGAATGCAGCAAGTTTTTGGTATGATCAAGTTTTGGGTGTTTACGGATACAATTGGGGGTATTAATACCTGATTCAATACCGGAAACCTAGCTGGATATTCGAGAAGAGGCAATGAAAGCAATGGAGATGGCAAATAAAACTGGGATAGTGATGGCAGAATCTCACGTTGAAACGATCATGGAGCTGGAAGTTGAGACCGAAGGGAAAATCTTAACTGAGTACTACACTATCTTGAGAAGAAGCTTTCAGATTTAATGAAGATTCTTAGCATCAACATTCGTGGAATAGGAGGACCTCATAAACGATTGGAAATAGCTGAGGTAATAAAAAAGTATGATATTCAGCTATTGTGTGTGCAAGAGACGAAGAAGCAGGAAATATCGGTGCGAACTTGTAAGAAATTGTGGCATAACGCAGATGTGGATTATGTGGTTCAGTCCTCAAATAGATTATCAGGTGGGTTAATGTGTGCATGGAGAAAGGATACATTCGCCCTGCAAACTTACTGGGAGACACAAGGTATTATTGAGCTTACTGGTACATGGAGCGAAGAACAACAAAAGGTTAAGTTCATGAACTTAATGCAGCCAGGACACTGTCTAAAAGAAGAGGATTGTCCCAGATATCTACTCGTGAGATTGGTGAATTCAATGCTTTTCTGCAGGAAACTGAATTAGTGGATCTCCCTCTCCAACTAAGACAATTTACCTGGTTCCAACCAGTTGGGCAGAGTGCTAGTCTTCTAGACCGCTTTCTCTTATCAGAAGGATGGATTACAAAATGGCAGAACCTGATACAAATGGCTATAGATCGAAAGAATTCTGACCACTGCCCCTTGATTTTACTAAATGACACTACAAATTGGGGACCCAAACCATTCAAAACCTTGGATGCTTGGTTTACCCATCCGGGTTTTGACACCTATGTTAGAGAAGTATGTAATTCCCTAAGTATGACAGGGGCTGCAGGATATGTCTTGTTTCAAAAAATGAAGCAGCTCAAGGAGATGTTGAGGAAGTGGAACAGAGAGACCTTTGACGAATTAAATAGCATGATTAATGAGGCTGAGATGCAGATAAGAGACCTTGATCTGAAGCTAGAGCAGCAAGACTTATCAAAAAATGAACGAAAGGAAAGGAAAGATGCAGAACTTGAGCTTAGGAAACTCAACAAGAGGAAAGCTAGTCTGATATTTCAAAAAGCAAGAAGTAAATGGCTCAAGGAGGGTGATGCAAACACAAAAATCTTTCATAGTTGCCTACAGAATAACAGAGTCAGAAATAGGATTACTGGATTGAATATTGGAGGAGAATGGCAGACAGACGTTGCAACTGTGAAGTAGCATATACATGATGAATTTGAAAAACATTATGCCTCGGATGCTGGAGAGCATCCCACAATGAATTGAGAGCTACCTAGCAAAGTGACAGATGATGAAAATGGCAAGCTGATATCCATATTCATCGAAGCAGAAATATTGGAAGCCATGAAGGACTAAGGGAGCTCAAAAAGCGCTGGTCTAGATGGGTTTAACTTCCGCTTTATCAAGCACTTCTGGTAACTATTGAAACCAGAGATATTAGCATTCTTTTTGGAGTTCTGGGCAGATGATAGAATGCTGAAAGGCTTGAATGCTACATTGGTTGCACTGACTCCTAAGAAATCTAGCCCACAATTCATCACTGACTTTCGTCCTATCTCCATGGTAGGATGTGTCTACAAACTACTATCAAAAGTACTAGCGTGGAGATTAAGTTCTGTGCTGCCTTGGATAATCTCACAATCACAAATGAGTTTTATATCAAAGAAAAATATTCTGGATAGTGTGGTTTTAGCAAACGAGATCTTGCACGAGGCTAAGGCAAAGAAAAAGAGTTGTTCTCTATTGAAAGTGGACTTCCAAAAGGCCTTTGACTCAATACATTGGCCATATTTGTGGAAGCTGATGAAACTCTATGGTTTTGATGACAAATGGCTATTGTGGATGAAGAGATATATAGAAACAACACATATCTCAATTACAATTAATGGTAGTACATGCGGAGAGTTCAAAATGGGGAAGGGATTGAGGCAAGGTGATTCATTATCACCTCTTCTCTTTGCTATAGCTGCTGGAGGGCTCAATGAAATAATATGTCGAGCTGTGGCTAGTTGGGAACTGACTTGATACAAGATTGTGGCAGAACAAGTATGTGTGACGCACCAACAATTTGCAGACGACACGCTGCTATTTGGGGATGGAACTCTAAGGGATATAATGGCATTTAAGCGAATATCGCGACTGTTTGAGATGATTTCTGGCTTGAAGGTGAATTTCATGAAAAGTAATCTTTATTCAATCAACATCAGACAGGAGATAGCTCAATATCGTGTAAGTGTGCTTAACTGCAAAACTGATAATATTCCATTCATTTATCTGAGAATATTGATGGGAGCCAATCCTCCGCTATGAAGGACCTGGCAACCTGTGCTGGACATCTTGCAGTGTAAATTACAAGGATGGGAAAAGAAGTATATGTCGTTTAGAGGGAGAATTGTAATTCTAAAATCTGTGCTAACATCCATACCCTTCTATTACCTATCCATCTACAAAGCTCCTAGGAAAATCCTAAGGCAGATCACAAGTCTTATGAACAAATTTCTGTGGTGTGGAGACACTACAGGGCCAAAAAGGATCATTTGGGTCAACTGGAAAAAATGCTGCTATCTGAAAAGAAAATGTGGACTGGAGCTATAGCAGCTAAAACAATTCAATGAGGCTTTACTAGGAAAATGGGGCATGAGACTACACTTGGAAAATGAACCTATCTGGCCTCGCACAATAAAGTCTAAGTATGGAAACATCTCAGCATTGGATTATAAGTATGAACTGAAGCGTAGGAATGCCAAAGCATCTATTTGGTGGAGAGATCTCACTACATCAGTGCATAAACAAGGTTGGTTCTGTGATCAGTTAAGCATAATAGCAGGAAATGGTGTAGCAACAAAATTCTGGTCTGATCCTTGGCTGAATGGTAAAACTATCATTGAACAATTCATGCCACTTTACCAACTAGCCGCAGACAAACTCATATCTCTACAAGATAAGGGATCTTACGCAGAGTAGTGGGAATGGATATGGCAATGGTCACGCCAGCTGCTGGCAGAAGAAGAGTTCATGCTCCAGGATCTCATCTGTAAGCTGAGTGAATTCCCTCCTCCAACTCCAACACCTGACCAGTGGAGATGGAATGGAGAAGCAACCTGCAAATACAATACAGCTCAAAATTATCAGAACCTTATGGCCTCTGAATGGCAAGAAAGTGAAATTGATGAGCAATTCCAAAGGTATGGATCCAGTTATCCCATCCAAAATTTGTGCTTTTAATTGGAAATTATTGATGGATCAAATCCCTACTCTGGATAATCTGGCACGGAGAGGAATAAGCATCGATACACCGACCTGCCCCCTATGTTGCTTAGAACATGAATCTGGAACTCACCTTTTCCTGTAATGCCCCATCGTCCAAGAGCTCTGGAGTAAATGCTATACATGGCTGGATTTGCAGTTGAATCTATCGGAATCCAACCAGCTGCATTTCCAAAAATACGAAGTCGCTCCATATGTGGCCTGGCCAAAACATTTCTGAAAAGTTGTCTAGCAATTTGCTACCTGGGAAATCTGGAGAATGTGAAACCGAGCTATATTTAAGCAAGAAGAACCGAAAGTACAAAAAGCTTTTGAAGAGATACGAACAAAGACATGGCTAAGTCTCCGGACGGTGGGCAAAATTGGGCTAGTAATGACACTAGCTGACTAGTGCAGGGAATCGAATCACTGCTTTATGTAGAAATGTAGTTGGACAAGGTGAAATCTGTACAGTTGTATATATGCATACACAGTTTCTAATAAAACAATACTTAACCAAAAAAAAGGGAAAAATATTGGAGCTCAAATTTCATGTGCAAATGTTGTGTAAAAAAATGGTGACAAGAAATTTTTTGGATATTTGATTGTGACGCTACTGATTCAATTACCTACGATTTATCGGATATAGTTGAAGTGCAGAATTCTCAGAAAAAAGTTGTGCAGACTGCAAGTGGTGAATTTGCTCTAGTAAAGGGGGACTGGAGTGATTGAGATATCTCCTTCGATGCGATTATTGAATTGTTTATATGTTCCTTCTTTATCATATAAATTACTCTCCATCAGTCATATTTTGAACGAATTAAATTGTGTTGTGATGATATATCATACTTTCTTTTTTTTGAGGATATCTCTTAGGGGAAGATAATTGGGTGAGGAAAAAAAGAAAATAAATAAATAAATAAATAAAAAATAATAATTGGGTCAGACACTGAAAGGAACGGTGTGTACTATGTTGACGAAGTGGAATCAGAGGGAAGGACACACCTAACTCGTGGGTTACTCGATTCTCAAAGTTGGTTGTGGCACCGATGTATTGGCCATCGTTCCTATAATTATATTCGCCGATTATTTTCTCAATTCTCCACTACTCATTTACATTGTGAAACTTGCATTTTAGCCAAACAAAAAAGTCATAGACAATCATATCCTCTGTTGAATACTCGTGTTCCAAATATTTTTTCATTAGTGCATTCTGATGTATGGGGTCCAGTTTCATCACTCGGTTGGTCAAGGATTACGATATTTTGTCCTATTTATTAATACTTATTCTCGGATGACTTGGGTCTATTTTTTAAAGAATAAATCTAAAGTTTTTGAGAAATTTACTCAATTTTATCATATGGTCTGACTTAGTTTAGCACAAAAATTCAAGTTCTTCGTTTTGACAATCGGGTGAGTTTATCAATCATCAGATGCAAAATTTTTGTTCTGAAACTGGCATGCTACATCAAACCTCTTGTTCTCATACCCCACAATAGAATGGTGTAGTAGAACGGAAGAACCATTTTCTTCTAGAGATTACACGGGCCCTTATGCTTGAATCTACGGTTCCCTCGAGTTTTTGACCTGAAGCTATTGCTACCTCTACATACTTGGCCAATCGACTTCCCACAAAGGTACTCAACTTCCATACTCCTATTCAAACCTTATCTGATTATTCACACACACCACTTCCTGTGTCCCTTATACCCGGGTGTTTGGGTGTTTTGTCTATGTTCAGATCCCAAAAATTAATTGTTCAAAATTTGACCATTGTGCCGAGAAGTGTGTTTTTGCGGGGTATGGAAGATCTCAAAAAGGTTATGGCTGTTACAACCCCCGAACTTGTCATATGTTTACTACTATGGATTGTGATTTTGTTGAGACTGAATATTTTTATCGCACACCTATCCAATCTAGTGTTCAGGGGGAGAATATTGTAGTTGATCCACTTGATTGGTTAGGTGATCCAATCTTGAGTGCATCACCTTCTCACATACAACCATCATCTCCGTCGTCCATCAACGAGACGCCACCTTCTTACGCCCCGTCACCCACTACTTCATTATCCACACTCCCATCCTCATCATCTCATGTGTCTCACGCACCATCCGTACCTAAGATGACTCATGAGCCTAGTAGACTGCCTATTCTGGGACACGACGATGGCATAGTACAATTGGATCTGGCAGAGCAACCTCAAGTATCTTCTCCAAAGGAGACTCCGGTAAGCACTCTTCCTCTTGAGCCTACTCATATTATAGATTCTATTGAGACTAATCATGATGCAGGGCGTATGAGCCCAGTCACTCCAAAGTATGCTCTTCATGATCATGCTAATAGAGGTATCCCAAGAAAGAAGTTCACCCCTGATCATAACACAAAGACCAGAGGTATCCTATAGCTGATGTGGTCAGGGGAAGCATATCTCAGGCTGCTCGAGCTTTTACTGTTGCTATGTATAGTGAGAAGATTCCTCGAAATGAAGTAGAAGCTATGAAGTATCCAGAGTGGAGGCATGCAATGAAGATAGAGATGGATGTCCTAAAGAAAAATGAGACATGGTAGATATATGATTTGCCTCAAGGAAAAAAATCTGTTGGGTGTAGATGGGTCTATACTATTGAGAGGAAAGCAAATGGCATGATTGACAGGTTCAAAGCTCATTTCGTGGCGAATAGCTATACTCAGACATATGGAGTTGATTATTCAGAGATGTTTTGTCCAATGGCCAAACTCGATCTTATTCGGGTCCTTTTCTCATTGGCTGCTAATCTGAAATGACATCTTCACCAGTTTGATGACAAGAATGTCTTTTTGCATGGTGATCTGACTGAGGAGGTGTATATGGCTCCTCCACCCGAATTTACATCTAGTTTTCATCCCAGGAAGTGTGTAGGCTAAAGAATGCACTATATGGACTGAAACAATCACCCAAAGTATGATTGGGGAGATTTACTGTTGTTATGAAGAAATGTGGATACACTCAGAGTAACTCTGATCATACTTTATTCCTAAAATGTCGAGCCTAAGGTATCACCTGTCTTATTATTTATGTTGATGACATGGTAATTACAGGAGATGATATTGATGAGATTGAAGAATTAAGGAAGAATTTGTTCCAAGAATTTGAGAGGAAGGATCTAGGAATTTTACTATAAGGCACCATATTTAAGGCACTACTAATACACCATATGTGCATAAACACACACACCCATATGGGTGTGTGTGTGCTCACAAGTGATGTGGTGCATTTGAGGTGCCTTAAATGTGGTGCCGTGTAGCAAACCCCAGGATTCTAGGAATGTTGAAATACTTCCTAGGTATTGAAGTAATGACATCGAAATTGGGAATTTACATCTCACTGCGAAAATATACTCTGGATCTTCTTGCAGAGACTGAGTTACTTGATTGCAAACTAATTGATACACCTATGATGATGAATCACAGTTTGAGTATAGTTGAGGGAGCTGAATTGGCAGACAAAGGCAGATATCAATACTTAGTGGGAAAGCTCATTTATGTGGTCCATACACGTTCAGACATTGCCTATGTATTAGGGGTTGTGAGTCAGTTTACGCATAACCCACAGAGTGATCATATGGAGGTAGTCTTGAGGATCCTGAAGTATTTGAAGGCATCACCAGACATAGGAGTAATGTATAGACGACATGGGCATTTGAAGATAAAAGCATACACAGATGTCGACTGGGCAGGAAGCCAGATTGATAGGAGATTTACAGTTGGGTACTTCACCTTTGTTGGAGTTAACCTACATGGAAGAGCAAGAAGCAGAAAGTAGTTACTAGATCGAGTGTCAAAGAAGAGGTTAGAGGTATTGCTCGAGGAGTGATAGAAGTATTATGGCTCACAAAGTTGATGATAGAACTTGGTTTTCCACCTAAAGAAGCATGCACCCTGATGTGTGATAATAAAGTTGTTATTCATATTTCAGAGAATCCAGTCCAACAAGATCGAACTAGGCACGTTGAGATTGATCGTCATTTTATAAAGGAGAAACTTGAGTGTAAAGTAATGTCATTGTCGTTTGTACGATCAGATCAGCTTGCAGATATCTTGACGTGAATGGTCAGATTTTTCATAATATATTATTCTAGTTAAGTGGACATCTTCACTTACCTAATGTTAAGAAAGATTTAGATAAAATTTTGTAAATAGGAAGGGATAATACCTTTTAATCCCAAATTTACATGGATATGGGCTAGTTGTAAGAATAATTTTCAAATGCCGAATGGTAGGGTGTGGTACTGTAAGGGTCGTTGAATGTGTAGGCGAACTTCTTCACAGTTACCCGTTACTAGACCGACCCTATCTCCAAGCTTAAACCCTACTCTACAGAGAGCTCAGCTTTCTCTCTGGCTGGAGCTCATATTCTATGAACAATGGCCGCTCTCTCTTCAATAACGCTTTCCCCAAACTTCCATTGCTTGCATAGGGTTAGAGTGGTTAACAAGAAACAATCGGGACTTCTTAATTTGCGGACTCTTGTATTCCCCACGTTCCTGTTCGGAGCCAATTGTACCTCCTCCTCAAAAACCGGTCTTCGCCGGAGCATCAAATACCCCGATGCACTCGTTCGTTGCCGAATTCCAACTGTGCGCTGTGTTTCTGACAAGTCCGGGGAGGCGACGAAGCCGAACATGTTTGGAGAGAAGAGAGAGTTCACAGGGTTACAATCCACTGTTGATGCAATGCCTCCGCCGGTCCGCATTGCCAGTTCATTCCTGATTGTTGCTGCAGCTATTGCTGCCGGATATGGTATGGGGAACCGGTTTGGTGGGTCCCGCAATGTGGCACTCGGTGCGGCTGCCGTGGTTGGCGCGGCTGGAGCGGGGGCGGCCTACGCTATCAATGCTTGTGTGCCGGAAATCGCTGCAGCTCGGTTGCACAATTATGTTGTGGGTTTTGATGATCCTTCGGCTATAAAGAAGGAAGACATTGAAGTAATAGCGAACAAGTGAGTTGGTCCTTATTTGATTCGGACAATTTCTTTGGTTATGCTTGATTTGTTCGTGTATAAATATGGATTTATCACCTTTATATTAACCTGTGTGCCGTGACTCTGTAATATTCTAGGTATGGTGTTAGCAAACAGAACGAGTCTTTCAACTCCGAGTTGTGCGATATTTATTTACGGTCAGTGATAATAATAGGCAAGTAATATGCACACTGCAATGCGTTTGCAAGCAAATGAGTTAATTACTCTACCTTTTGTATTGTTAGATTTGTTTCTGCTATCCTTCCACCTGGAAATGAAGATTTAAAGGGTGATGAAATTGAAGCCATTACTAAGTTCAAAAACTCATTAGGAATTGATGATCCGGATGCTGCATCCATGCACATGGAGGTAGCATTGGATATTGTACTTGGTTGTAATGCAATGAATTAGGATACTTGTAGCTCGGAAGTTATTTATTGAACATGAGGATGATTTACAAGGGCTGAATTTCTCAGATCGGTAGGCGGATTTTCAGGCAAAGGCTCGAGACCGATGGTGACTTGGAACAACGTCGGGTATGGTTATGTTCATTCCAAAGTCTTAAATCTCATATACTTCTAAAGACATGGAGCTCGACCGATATTGATGTTTCCAGTGCAGGCATTTCAGAAGTTGATTTATGTCTCCAATATTGTTTTTGGAGATGCATCTGGTTTCTTGTTACCTTGGAAACGTGTTTTCAGGGTTACTGATTCCCAGGTAACTAAGCATTGCCTAGTATTTTGCTTCCTCGCTGTCAATTGTCAAGTAGTTAACATATGATCACAAGCACACCTTTGTTATTATATGTTCATTTGATTTTGAATCGGGTTGTGCCAATCAGGTTGAGGTTGCTGTTCGTGACAATGCCCAAAGGCTGTATGCGTCTAAGCTAGAATCTATGCAAGGTTGGTAAACAAATACAATTTGTTAAATATAATGAACTTGCTGTTCTGGTTTGAGCCTGCATGTTGAGTCGTTTATTTACTTTTTCTTGTCATATATATATTTTTGGTCATATATATATTTATTAAACATTGCACCAGTTTAATTTATTCGTGTAAATAACAATTGTTGATGTGTAGAGAACAGAAAAAACTGAAGTGGATTTTTTTCTCTAGATGTTGATGTGAGTCGGCTGATTAGCATTCGGGAAGCACAGCTTAAGTATCGACTCTCTGATGAGGTACTTCTATCTATTAAATGTTGTTTCTTGGTTTGGTTGCGGAAAAATTCATTTTAGTCCATAGACAGTGAGGCATGCCTTTCTTATTGTTTAATAGTTTTCATACATGACAGCAACTTTTTTATTGTTAGGTTGCTGGAGACATGTTTAGGGAGCATATTCAGAAGCTTGCGGGGTCAAATATATCAGCAGCTCTTCATATATTGAAATCCAGGACGGGGACAAGGTATTAACATTATTATTATTATATGCTTTAACTGATGGGTCTGCAACTGACCTATTTGCTTTTGAGATTTTTATTTGAATAAGTGGAGAACAATTAGCACGTTCCAACTTTCCAAACTAAAAGCTGTTAATCCTGTATCCTAGTCCAACTGAGCGAGACAGGTGTGCTTCCCATAATTTCTTACTTGTATGGAGTTTTATTCGGAGTTGCATTCGAAAGATTAAAGTCCTTTTGTTGAAAGAGTTATTTGAAGAAAGTGTGTCAACAAAATTTATAGTATATTAGAATATATCATTGTAAGACCATGCATAGTTTCCGCGCCGTGAACAAAAAGTACCTAAAATTTTCAACCACTTAGAGACCAAAAAATTGTTGTTTGGGCCAAGTTTGATGCTTGAATTCATTTTAATGACCTTTCATCTTGGTATCCATCATCTTTATTACAGAGCTTAGCATTTCAGTTTTTTGTTAGTTCTATATGAGCACCATTGTCCAACTACTTTTGCATTTGATTAATTTCGATTGTCGCCTTCTTATTAAGCCTCTTGACCTCAAACATTTTTTTTCTTCATTTTTTCTACTTATGTCTAAATTCATCAGGGAACGTGTAGTTGAGGAGCTTGACAAGATAGTGACATTCAGTAATCAATTAGTTTCATTTGTAAAACATCCGGAGGCCAGCCGCTTCGCTAGGGGTATTGGACCAGTGTCATTTATAGGTTTGAGCACGGATTGATTAATTCCAATTCTTGCTATTTTTTTAAGTGATACAGACCAATTTTATGAGAATGTCTGGCAATTTCCTTGAGAAGATTTAGTGCTATTTATTTTTGAAGTTTGAGACAATGTCTGTTTTGGACTAGGTGGGGAATATGACAGTGATCGAAAGATGGATGACTTTAAGAGATTATACCAAGAGTATTTCAGAGATGCTTTGTCAGGGGGTCGCATGGAAGAAAGCAAGGTACTGAGTTATTTAATGCATATTGAAATACTGTAACATCTTTTAAAACAGTGATATATTTCCTTTGCGCTCGAGGAAGAGAATCTAATCTTATTTTGCGCTGGGTACAATGAGGCTACCCGACCTAACAGGTATTGGACCTCATATAGCAGATGGTGGAGATATATTTCTTCTAACAGTCCACAATTTGGCATCTAATGCGTTCTATAATCTTTACAGATTTACCGAACTCTGTGTTTTTTTATTTCTTTACACAAACCTTGAAGGTTCTTCAACATCGCATAAGCAATTGCAAGTATTTCATACGTTTGATGCTTTTCTTCTTGTTGTATTTTATCTCTATTCTCTTTATCTTTGTAATTAATGATTTCATCATTTCATGCA
>JAOYMZ010047648.1:0-14397 GCA_025802335.1 Pinguicula primuliflora | reverse complement strand
CAAATATGTCGAACGATTTAAAGTTCTCTCTTGGATCTAAAGATATACTAAGCCGAAGAAGTCTAATTGTATCATCAAAAAATCAATTGTCGATCTCATTCAATTGACAGTCTATAGTATGAGACAATTCAACTCTATAGTGATGCTCAACTATGACAACTGTACACAACCCTCAGAATCTGTATTCATATCAATCGTTCTCTACTCTATTTGCCGCATAATCTCTTTTATAAAATTCATACATTGTTCATGTTCTTGCATTCTTTGCTTTTTGTTTTCCATCAATCTATTAAAGTATGAAGAATGTCATAAACTGTGTGAAATATATGAAACCTGAATTCAACTATATGTTAAAAATGCCTTAGTCAGCGCGTTGAAACCAGGTAAAGGTCAAGGAGAACATTGGAAACTTACATTCAGACGTATATGGAGGGCTTGGGAGGATGAACAACTCCAGGAGTTGTTGAACAATATCAATTAGATACTACCTCTATCTATGGAGCAAGACCTGTGGTATTGGAAGGATGGGAAATTATTTGTAGCATCGGCTTACCAACTGAAAATTGCAGAACAATCTACAAATCCTGAGCATGAGTAGAAGCAGTTACATCGTTCTTGGTGTAAGATTGTTCCACGAAAGATACAATGTTTTGTATGGAGATTATTGAGGGGAGTATACCTACTATGGATAAATTGCAAGACACGACGTTCATGTGCAGCCACCACACGAGGGTTGTATATGGTGCGCTAAGGACATAGAATCTGTCTTGCGCTTATTTTATGAATGCAACCAAGCTACTGAACTACGACAGAACATGCTGAGAAAGTCAAAGCATAGATAAGGTAAGGATTACCACAAATCCTTACCTTATCTAAATCCCTTAATTCTAGAGATTGTGGAAGACTGTAGAACGTGTGAAGATGTGATTGTGTAATCTATATAAACATGTAAACTATGCCAAGAAAAACATAAGAGAGAAATCCTCCTGTCGTGGATGTAGGCTATTGTCGAACCACGTAAATCATTGTCTTTTTTTCATCTTTTTACAAATCTTAATCACAAGAATCAACATGGCATCAAAGCAGGTTTGAAAACCTTAGTCTCGTCATCTACCTAAGGGTAAAAATCCGGCACAATCGGGAATATGGAGAAGGAAGGATCCGGCAGGAAATATCTTGAGTAGCAATTCAAACAGTATATGGAGTCTCAGACAGCCAGCAAATCATCAAAAGAAGATGAAGAAGTGTCAGTCATCATCGACATGAAGTAAGATCACAATAATTATGTCCTATGGGCGAGGAAGATGGAAATAACACTCATCAGTAAAGATCGGTTGGAATATATCTCCGGTGATGCCAAGGAATCGCCGAAACCCGACATACAAGGAGTGGCGTAGGCAGGATGCACAAGTATTCCAGTGGATCACAAAGTCAATTGATCGAAGGCTCGTCTATCAATTTATCTATTATCCAAACTCGTTCGAATTATGGCAGATTCTTGCTCGGACGTTTAATTCCGACAAAGATAGTCTGCAAATCTTCGATCATGTGGCGAAGGCCGATAGGATTGTGCAGGGGTCGCTACAACTAGAGGAATACTATTCCTTGTGCAACTTCCTTTGGATGGAAATTGACAGTCAACGACCCAACCCGATGAAATGCATGACGGATATTGATAAGCATAGTCGAACCTAAACCGAACACCGGCTATTCAAGTTTTTGGCCGGATTGAATCCAACTTACGAAGCGATCACTCAAAATATTCTCAAGGAATCACCCTTGCCCTCAGTAGACACTGCCTATGCAACAGTGCGATGAGAGGCTGCACGCATCCAGATCTAGAAATTGAATGGCACAATCTCCGGCACAAATGCCTCATCATTGGGCAGAATCGGGACTGGGTTAGCAGTTAATGGACCAGGGGCGACAGAGGTGAACACCCATGTTGGTAGATTATCATTAAGGGTAGTTCGGTCTTTTCAGGTATTGTATAAGTAGTAATTTTTAAGATAAATAAAAACACTTTTTGCCCGATTCTATTTGGTATCGGAGCCAGCAAAACCCTAACACTCCCCAAAACCCTAATCCCGTAGCTGTTGGAAGTTCCGCTGCCACCGCCACCTTCCTACTGTCGCTGCCGCCGACCGCTCTCCACTGCTCTCCACGACCACGCACGCCAGCACCGTGCCACCCATCTCTGGTCGCGCGACTGACATTGGGTCTATCAGCAATTATCGTGGGCATTTTTCGTTCAATTTCTCTGGTGGGCGGCAGTATGATTTTCTACCGTAGATCTGGTTCTCGCAAATTGGATTTTTCCAGATTTTTGAGTTTCGAGGTTTTCATTTTTTGTGGGGTTTTTTTCAAATCTGATTTTTCCCGAGCTATTTTTGGCTGATTGTTGCTTAATATTTTAACTACATGATGTGGGTTATGAGATTTGTGATGAATGTTTAGAAGTATTGATTGGATATTGGTGAACTGGTGTTTGGAGGTTGGAGATTTATGAGTTTTGTGATGAATGTGTTGTGAATTGTTGATGGATTGTGGTGGATTGTGTATTGGTGATTGAGTTGTGGTGATGTGTGGATTGTTGATTATTGATCGGTGATTGATTGGGTTGGGTTGTTTTTGTGTTTTTGTGGATTCGTTGAAACATGTCAGATACTAAAAAGTTAGAAGCCTTGAGCAAGGTAGATCCAAAGGTTTTGAAGTTGGTGATTGGGCTCGTAAAGCATGCCAGTGGACCCGGAAGTTCTTCTAAGATGCAGGTTAAACTAGATCTTCCGATTATAGATCTGAAACTTGATGGTTCGGCTACTTACTTTAGTTGGGCACATCGTGTTGAGGCTACATTGTTGGAAAAGAAGCTTGACGCATACTTGTTTATGCAACTGATGGGTGGAAATCTCATGTATCCACACATGTCACACTATTTGTTTGGTTACTGGACTCGATAGTACCATCTATTGCCTCGAGTGTGGATGGTATTGCCTTTGTGAAGGATATCTGGGCTAAGGTGAAGAAGACCTATGCTTGTGTTGATAATCATATGCGGGTCTTTGAGATTTGATGTGAGATTCGGGCATTGGTTCAGGGGGATCGTACTATGCAGGAGTATGCTATCGAGCTTGAGTGCTTGTGGACAATTCTTGATCATTTCTCTTGGCCCTGTTGCAGTGCCCCCATTTGTACAAGTAGACAGAATACGATCAACTCCCGGACTATGAAATTTTTAAGTGACTTGAACCCTGCTTTTGATCAGCGGCGAGCAGTTATATTGTCTCAGCCCATTATTCCACCTCTTGATGAGGCTATTGCGGCTATCATGCAGGAGGAGAGTCATATGCAGTTGCATTATAGTTCTGTACCTATTCCCTCTGGTGCTCGTTCTGCTCTTGTTGTATCTCTGGCAGGCCCGCATGGGGTGACTCATCATTATTTCAACTGTGATGGACAAGGCCATGTGAGTAGGCTATGTTCTAAGCCACCTCGAGTTCGTGAGACGTGGGGATGCAGTCAGTATGGATTTCGAGATCGTAGAGGTCAATTTGGTGGTTGTAATGGTAGAGGAGGTTGTGGTGATCGAGGAGGTCTTTGTGTGAATCTGACAGTTGTTGAGGAGCAGAGTGCGGTCACTACATTACCTGAGGCGGAGCATGCAGCATGGGATGATGCCAGCCGGCAACAATCGCATACTGGAGGGAATCTTGGCCCTCATGGCACGGGTAATTGTGGATATCATGCTCATGCATTGCCTTCTAGTTCTTCTTCACTCACTCCTAGCTGGATAGTTGATTTGGAGGCCTCTCGTCATGTGACTGGTATTTCTGGTGAGTTTTCTTCTTATACTCGATTATCCGTACCAGAGAGCATCCATACTGCTGATGGAACCGCTCAGCCTGTGGTTGGTAAGGGTACAGTGAGGTGCACTGATTCTTTGACTCTATCAGATATTTTACATGTTTCCTCCTTTCTGGTGAATCTTTTATCTATTAGTGCTACTATTCTACAACTGAACTGTGTTGTCTCCTTTAATATTCCTAAGGTAATCTTTCGGGAGAAGGGGACGGGATGCAGTCTGGGGGCTGGGACTTGGCATAAAGGCTTGTGGTATCTGGATCGTGACGGCATAGACTCGCTGGTTCTGGCGGTTGTTCTGTGGAGGACTTGTTGATGCTTTACCATAGGCAGCTTGGTCATCATTTGTTTAGTATTTTGACCCACTTGTACCCATCCTTGTCTAAGCAAGAAAATAAAGAAAAACCGGTATGTGATGCCTGTGAGTTTGGCAAACATACACAGAGCTCTTATGCTAATACTGGTAGTAGAAGCTCGTCTGTTTTTTATATGATACATTCTGATGTCTAGGGACCATGCCCCACAGTTGCTGTGAATGATTTTAAGTATTTTGTGCCCTTTATTGACTGGTGCCTCATGCAGGAAACTTGTCAAACCACGTTCGGGGAGACTCCTTCAGTCCATACAGAGATTTCTTGAGCCTAAGAACCTTACTCACTTTGTCCTTGATCTCTCGAATTTAGGAGATATCTCCATGTACACCTCCTTAAGCAAGTTGTCGTGAAGAAATGCATTCTTCACATCAAGTTGGTGCAAGCTCCATTCTCCATTGAGCGCCAGTGAGACAAGTGTCCTCACAGTGCTCATCATCGCCACGGGTGCAAAGGTCTCATCATAATCTATGCCATATGTCTCGTTTTTGTAACAAGATGAGCTTATTTGATGTCTTTCGTCTATCTAGAGGGAAAGTGTTGGTAGATTATTATTAAGGGTAATTTGGTCTTTTTCGAGTATTGTATAAGTAGTAATTTTTAGCATGAATGAAAACACTTTTTGCCCAATTCTATTACCAAGAATTGTCGACCTAGAGAAAACCCTACGCCGCCTCAGAATTGCCGATCAGAAACCTTAAATCAAGGCGATGGTTCATCATTTCGGCGACCCTTTTGTGATCACTGTCAAATTCATGGTCACTGGCGAAGTACATGCTTTAAATTAAACAGATACCAGGGCAACCGTGGAGGTCACAGAGGTGGACAAATGATGTATGGACGGCGGGGCGACCGAGCTACCATAACTGACGGCGGCGGCCACTACCAGCCAGAGGAGGAATTGATGGAGGAAATTGCGGAGAAATAGGCGATTTTAGGCGAAATCGTGACTGAGGGATCCGAATCGAACAGCTCGAAACCCGGGTGAATGAATCTCCGATCCAAGGTAGTGCATGTATAAATCTATGGTCTGATATGAAGAGACCAAACAATCCTTCTCTTGTATGTTCTGCACGTTTTTTCCCGTAGGGATACTTCAGTAATTTGTCGAAATCAGCAAAAAATGGGTCAGAAATTGGGCCAGAATAGAAAATTGAAGCTGGGGCTGGGAAGATTGGGCCGAGACGGAAAATTGGGCAATAAAAATTGCAGAATTTGGGTATTTTTAATTCTCAATTTGGTGCAGGAAATTGGGCCTCTTCTGATATTATTCAAAATTCGAGCCCGAAGAAAAAATCAGTTTGGATTTTTTATTGCGGTGCCACTGATACTATTACTTATGAATTATCTGATATTATTGAAGTGCAGAAAATGCAAAAGACAGTGGTCCAAACGGCAAACAACACGTTTGCCCCGGTTAAAAGTTCTGGAGTTATTTAAATTTCTCCATCCATGAGATTATCGAAATGTCTTTATGTTCCTTCTCTATCATATAAGCTGTTGTCAATTAGTCATCTTTCAAAGGAGTTGAATTGTGTCGTGATGTTGTATCCTAATTTTTGTATCTTACAGGACATCCGCACAAAAAAAATAATTGGGCGTGGCACTGAACGAGATGGATTGTACTATGTCGTTGAAGTAGCTTCAGAGGGAGGACACTCCTGGCTCATGGGTCACCAGACCCTCAAAGTTGGTTGTGGAATCATCGTCTGGGTCACCCTTCAAAGTCTTATCTCCGTCGGTTATTTCCTAAACTTTCAAATGTGTTTTTTAATTGTGAGACTTGCATTTTAGCAAAGAGTCATAAACAGCCTGTCTTGTCAAAACATATTCATATTCTGGAGTTATTTGCCTTAGTTCATTCTGATGTTTGGGGACTGACACCTGTTATTGAGGGTCAGGGTTTACATTATTTTGTACTTTTCATTGATGATTGCACTGAAATGACATGGGTATATTTATTGAAAAATAAGTCTGAGATTTTTGAGAAATTTACTCGTTTGTGTAACATGATTTTGATCCAATTCAATTCCAAAATCCGAGTCCTTCGATCTGACAATGGGGGTGAGTTTGTGAATCATCAAATGGAAAATTTTTGCTCTGAACATGGGTTACTACACCTAACCTCGTGTGCTTATTCTCCCCAGTAAAATGGTGTTGCTAAGAGGAAAAATCGGTTTTTACTTGAAATAACTCGTGCCTTGATGCTTGAGTCGCATGTTTCATCCTTTTTTGGCCTGAGGATGTTGCTACATCTGTTTATCTAGCCAATAAGCTACCTACTGATGTCCCAAATTTTCGAACCCCTATCTAAGCACTGTCGGATTTTACTCAAGTACCTCCATCATTATCTTTACCTCCACGAATCTTTGGGCACTTTGTGTATGTGCATGTCCCTAAGGCCCATCGATCGAAATTTGATGCTTGTGCTGAAAAGTATATTTTTGTGGGATATGGTGGCGACCAAAAGGATTATCGGTGTTATAATCCTCTCACTCGACATATTATTACTACTACGGACTGTAACTTTGTGGAAACAGAATATTATTACTCATTATCTCCATCAAGAGGTCAGGGGGAGAGTCGAGATGACACTCCTGATTAGTTAGCAATCTTGCCACTGCCACAGTCGGTTCATACACCTCACGCGTTTCATGTGCCTCACACACAAGCTATAGATCCGACTCCACTAGCCCATGTGTCTCATGCACGAATCCCATCTCTTGAGACAATAGACCATCTTCTGAGGCACATGACAATGACATAGTACATCCAGATCAGGACGAGTCACGTCAACTAGCTGCTTTTGTGGATGATCAGGTAAGTACAGTTCAATATGAGGCACCTATTTTAGATTCTATTGCTGACCATAATGTAGGGAGCCCTATGACACCGAGATATACTTTGCTTCCCCGATCCACCAGGGGGTGAAGTCAAAGAAGTACACTCTTGATCATGATCCTAGATCTCAGAGATATCCTGTGGCTGATCACATCAGGGGGAGCTTGACTGAGGCTGCACGAGCTTTTTTTGCTGCTATTTATACTGATGATATTCCCCAAAATGAGACTGAAGCTATGAAGAGTCCTCAGTGGAAACGTGCTATGGAAAAAGAGATGAATGCTCTGGCAAAAAATGATACATGGGAGACATGTCAGTTATCTTCAGGGAGGAGGCCAGTTGGGTGCAGATTAGTATATACAGTGAAGCGAAAGGCAGATGGTTCAATTGAAAGATACAAATCCCGTCTTGTTGCTAAAGGATACACTCAGACCTACGGGATTGATTACTTAGAAACATTCTCTCCGGTGGCCAAACTGAACACTATTCGAATTCTATTCTCAATTGCAGCAAATCTGGATTGGCCCTGCATCAGTTCGATGTGAAGAACGCATTTTTACATGGAGATCTGAATGAGGAGGTGTATATGGAGGGTCTACCTGGGTTCTCAAGTGGTTTTCGTCCAGGTGAAGCGTGTAGGTTGAAGAGATCTCTCTATAGCTTGAAACAGTCTCCGAGAGCTTGGTTTGGTCGCTTTACATTAACAATGAAGAAATATGGCTATCTTCAGAGTAATTCAGATCATACTTTATTTCTGAAGCGCAGGGATGCAGGAATCACATGTCTTATTATCTACGTTGATGACATGATTATCACAGGAGACGATACTGATGAAATTGAAAGTCTAAGGGGAAATTTTTTTCAGAGAGTTTATGATGAAAAATTTGGGAATGCTCAAATATTTTCTTGGCATCGAGGTCTCTCGATCACGACAAGGGATTTATATCTCACAGAGGAAGTATATATTGGATTTACTAGCTGAGACTGGATTGTTGGAGTGCAAGTCTGCAGACATACCGATGGCTGTGAATCATGGTCTAAAGATTATAGAAGGAGCTGAGAGCGCAGACAAAACTAGATATCAACACCTGGTGGGAAAACCAATCAATCTGGCACACATTCATCCCGACATTGCATATGCAGTAGGGGATGTTAGTCAGTTCGCGCATAACCCTCAGGTGGAACACATGGAGGCAGCCTTGAGGATTTTGAGGTACTTGAAGGGTTCCCCAGACACTGGAATCATCTATCGAAAGTATGGACATTTGAGAGTCAAAGCCTATACAGATGCTGATTGGGCTAGCAACCTAAGTGATCGACGTTCGATGGCAAGATATTTTACCTTTGTCGGTGGTAACCTTGTTACATGGAGAAGAAAAAAGCAGAAGGTAGTCACACTATCGAGTGCTGAGGCAGAGTTTCGAAGTGTAGTTCGTGGGGTAACAGAAGTATTGTGGATCAAGAAGTTGATGATAGAATTGGGTTTTGCACCAACCTAAATGTGTCCTCTAATGTGTGATAATCGAGCAGCTATCCAAATTGAACAGCATCCGGTTCAGCATGACAGAACCAAACACATGGAGCTAGATCGATATTTTATCAAAGAGTAGATTGAGGATGGGTGCATCTACGATCTGAAGACCAACTGGCAGATATTCTCACAAAGACAGTGAATTGTTATATCTTTCATGAGGTGCTTTGCAAGTTAGGTGTCAGATACCCTACACCAAACTTGATGGAGAGTGTTGAGAAAGTCAAAGGATAAATAAGGCAAGGATTACCACAAATCCTTACCTTATCTAAATCCCTTAATTCTAGGGATTGTGGAAGATTGTAGAACGTGTGTGAAGATGTGATTGTATAATCTATATTAACATTTAAACGATGCCAAGAGAAACATAAGAGAAAAATCTCCCTCTCGTAGATGTAGGCTATTGCCGAACCACGTACATCATTGTCTCTTTTTCATCTTTTTACAAATCTTAATCACAAGAATCAACAGAACATATACTCTTGGTTAGTGAAAACATGTGAAAATCCCTGGACTCCAATTGAACATCTTACAGCGCACATGAAAATGGTGTACAAACGGCGAAATCAAGAGATGTGACTTGCAATATGGATGTCTGTAGTCTTGCATATATGGTGTGATTGAAATTGTTTACGATATTTTTTTAATAACGCAGGCAATTCTACCGAGGTAGGTAAACCCAACGCCCTACCACAATAGCTTGCAAACTACAGTAGGGAGGTAAGCCACACTTGGCAAGCCATATGTGACAGGCTCATGCCGTTAAGGGGATTTGAACTCATGACCTTTGAGTGCAAAATCAACCCCTCATTAACATTTGTTTACGATATGATGGAAAGGGTCTGAAAGATACCTGAAAGGATCAAAGTAGATGTTTGGGCATGGCTGTAGGCGCATGGAAAACTACCTACAGCAGCTAATCTTGCAGACTGGTTATTGTCACCTGATTCTGTTTATGCATATAAATGAGCTCTAGCTTGTATGCGACAATAGTATCTGCTAGATGATTTGGCAGGATGTGAGATGCTGGCTTTGATGTACTTCTATGACTGATTTTTTTAATGAAATCTTTTAAAACTTAGAGGCATAACCCGAATGTAAGGTTAAGTTTGTTAGAAAATAAATCCGATTCGTTAGACTCGGTTCACGTGTGTGCAGTGTTACTCTCAATAAATCTTTAGCCTCAAGGTGATTGAGTGTATATCTCTTTTATAAGTTGGTTTATATTTCTCTATCAAATCTGTGTCAGATATATTTTCAATACTCAACCTCAAGTCCAATTACGTAAATTGCGTTGAGACTTGGACTAGCACACGGATAATGCTCAATTGGATCACACACCATTATGGGACCAATACTAGGGATATTAACAAAAAACAATCATCAAGGTCCTCACAAACAATACCCAATTTGGGTCAAACACCCATGAGCCTCCTATGGAGTCAATACTCTGAATTTTCTTCGGAAATATTCTCAGGTTGTAGACCGTCCTTTCTGATATCATGTTAGAAAATAGACTCAGCTCTCTAGGCTTGTATCACGTGTACGCGTGTGTGTGTATGATCCAACTTATAAGAAAAATATGAGTTATTCTTATTTAAACATTGAACCTGAGGTAATTGATTGTGCTACCATATTCTCTTATAAGTTGGTTTATATTTCTCCCATGGGACATATGCTCAACAATGCTTACCGAAAACCACATTAACACATCTTTGTAATCAATTTATTCTGCTACTTTGGGATGCCAAAATAACAAATATCCGCTATTGATTCCGAAATTATCATATCAAAATTGTTTCGTAACAAATTTGTCATCCAAAAAATTAAAATCCTAAAAATATGAAATTAAATTGTAAATCGGTTAACCCATGGTAAGTCATACCTTTCAATTGCTTAAATTAAAATATGTGACCAGTTTCGAAACGACTTAAACACGAGGATTCCGTGATCTCAACATCGTTTAGTCGCGTATCGATTTTTTCTTCAGGTATATGTAATCTTTTTGTAACCCAAAAAATAAAAGAGGGTTAATCCCAATTCTCTAACAAATATCTTTTACCCTATCCGCAAACAAAAATGCTACACGTACCAAAAAATCAGGGTACCGAATTTCGGTATCCTGATTTTTGGTTACTTTTCAGCCGTAGAAATAAAAACGTAAGACCGGTTATGAAATCCTTGGCCGAAACGGTGTTGGGAGCGATGCTAAACTTGTATTTTGGTATTCGTAGCACATCGTTTAAAGTTATGGTTAAGTTTGTTGTTTTTTAAAATGCTTATTTAATAGGATTCTAATTTTTTTTGCGGCGCATCGTCGAAATCAAAATCTATGACCGGTTCTAACATCGTTCGGTACGAGGATTCCATCACCGGTATAACTTTTTTATTTCGGTAGTCGGAAAGTGCCCAAAAAGCCAAGATACCGGAATTCGGTTCCTTGATTTTTGGTACATGTAGTATTCCTCATCCACAAAAGGTTAAAATATTTTCGGGTTTCGGATAAACAATAAACAGAAACCGAATGAATGCAATGACCATTTTTTTTCTTCACAGTTCGCTTTGCCTTTCATACTTTGTATTAACGTAGCACTTTACTTCCCATTCATTCGAGTTTGAGTCAACTTGAGCAGATAATTTGGATAAGTGGATTCTACCCTATTAGAGAATTTAATCTATTTTTGAAGAATGTTTCACTTACAACTGAAATAATGATGGAAAATGGAATTAATTCACTTACCATCATTCCACTGTAATTTCGTCTTAAATCACTTGAGTTAACTGAAATAACTGTAACAATTTTCACTTATAAAAAGGCTCGTGATACATTATTTATTCATCATGCAGTAAGTCTTTTTTCTCTCCTATGGCTTCCCTTGCTGTATTTTGTATACTGGCTCTTGCTTTGTTTTGCTCCACAAATTCCCTTGCAAGACCACAAGATGAATTCTATACCTACTATTCACCACTCTGGGGATTGAATCACTTTTCAATCAATGCAGAGACGACAGAGGTCCAACTGCTAATGGATCAATCATCAGGTTGAAATATTTATATATCTTTGCGAAAATATGGAGCTTCGCATATCGCGTTTATTTGCATTTGAATTACGGATCAATCAACAACGATCAACATTTATGTGTTAAAAACTCTAGATTCTATCATAGACATGAACTCTTACAATAGATGTTGATAATCCGCGCATTCGCTCATGTAAATGTTAAAATATTTCATTAACATATAGCTGGTGAATTTGGTAACTTCCAATGTGAAGATTCATGGTTCGATACTTTTAGCTATAAAAAAACATATAACTCTCTTAACGTCAAGGTTTTAAGAAAAAAAATCGGCGCTTACACATCCTTATGACCGCATTGGACCGAAAACTTATGAATTGATTTCCTTGCTCTCTTATTGTGAATAGGTTCTGGATTCAGATCAAATGCAGATTATGGATCAGGAGTTTTCCATATAAAGATGAAAATCCCAGATAGATTAACAGGAGGCATTGTTCCGAACTTTTACGTAAGTAATTTATTTTCTTGAATCATTATTAGTTAAGATATTTGTTCTAAATAAAATTTGTTGATGATGCAGTTAACTTCTGCATTGGACAATCAAGATCCAGGAAACCATTTTGAATTGGATTGGGAGTTTATTGGTACAAACGGCACACTCCAGACCAATGTTTATGATGATGACGGAGGTCATAGAGAGCAGTCATTCAAATTATGGTTTAACCCTTCTGAAGATTTTCACACTTACGAGATTCTATGGAATCCGTTTCAAATAGTGTAAGCATCGTTTCGTAAAATTCAATCTCAAATCTCGTTATGGTATGATGTTAGAGAACATTATCCTACACATATTAGAAATAAAAATATCAATCAATATATAATAAATAGAGTGCTATATTCTATTGTCTTAGTTCAAGTGTTTTGTAAGGATAATCCACATTTCTTACATATTTGGCCCACACACATATGGACGACTCTAGTGAAATGGGTCTGTCAATCTATACTCACACATCTCCCATTTTCCATGTTTGTCTAAAATACATGCTGTCTGTCATGATGATAATTTCAGGTTCAGTATTGACTCCATTCCCATAAGAGTATTCAAGAATAATAAAGCACATGGAGTTGATTACCCGATGAAGCCCATGCACATCGAGGCAAGTATATGGAATGCTGATTGGGCAGGGCCAGTTAATTGGGCTAATGCCCCATTTATAGCCCACTATACAGATTTCAACTTTTGGGCCTGTAGGGCTCCGGGTAATTGTGCTTCCGATGGTTATTTTTGGAATAAAGGCCCATTCTATCAGTACCTGACCCCTGATCAGAGAGCGAAAATGATCGAATATAGAAATAAATACATGACATTCGATTATTGTAGCAAACCCCAGACATGGAAAACCGAATGCAATTACAATACGTGAGGCATATGGAGAAAGGAAGAACTCGAAATTTGATATCTTTTTTCCTTATTTTTTTAGAAAATAAAAATTATTATTGGTTCGTATGAGAGAATATTTATTGTGCATGAGACCATTTTGATTGAAATGAAAGTTGTTTTTTCTCGTTTATTGCAATCCTTACGCAAAAATGATATAAGACACCCCCAAGTAGGACACTATTTCCACACCCTCTCACATTCATAAATATGGGGCCTCACACACACCAACATGTGTGTGCGCTCCCACATAGTGTGAGTGGGGGGTGTGGGGGGTGCACATAGTGGGTGTGTCTTATATCATTTTACTGTGGGAGCACACACATGTTGGTGTGTGTGGGGCCCCCTATTTATGAATATGAGAGGGTGTGGGGGTCGTGTCCTACTTGGGGTACCTTGTATCATTTTTTGGTGTGTGTGGGGACGAGAAATGATATAAGACACTCCCCACTATGTGCACACCCCCACACCCCCCACTCACACCATGTGAGAGCACTCACACGCATGTTGGTGTGTGTGCGACCCCATATTTATGAATGTGAGAGGGTGTGGAGGTAGTGTCCTACTTGGAGGTGTCTTATATCATTTTTGTCTTGCAATACAATTACCGTCACATCTCACTTTTGTGAGAAAATCTGCAAGGCACCGCTCCAGTGACACTTCATTCTCACCGCTGTCTCACAAGAGGATTTGCGAGGTCCACACAAACACACACACACCAATGTGTGTGTGTTTGTGTAGAAGCGGTGTAATAGTGGTGGCTACAAAGCGGTGTTGTATGTGTGTGTGTTTGTGTGGACGCGGTGTAATAGTGGTGGCTACAAAGCGGTGTTGTATAGATTTTCTCCACTTTTGTGTCTATCCCACCATTAAAGAATAGTAACTTTTTTGTTTTGACAAAACATTTTAATTATATTTGAATTAATGGATGGAACAAAACATTACGTCAAACTAAAAAATTGACAAATTTTTAGAAATATCCTGTCAGAAATTTAAGATTTAAAAATGCTATCTTACTCGCTCCGGGAGCGAATAAGACAGATTACTCGCTCCCAGAGCGAGTAACTTTTTATCTTACTCGCTCCCTCCCAGAGGAATTTAGTAATTACTTGGATTAAATCAAGTAATTAGTGTTGGGCGCAGCGGATAAAATAATAATGATGGAGAAATCAGGTAGGTGCAGAAAATAAATGGACACCGAAAATTTAACGTAGTTCACCCTCAAACTTGGGCTACGTCCACGGGACAAACTCCGAAAAAGTCTTCCACTATAAAATAGTAGGTACAAGAGAGTCTTCTCTAGAACATCTAGAGACTAACCAACACCGGAGATCTACC
>JAOYMZ010047637.1:0-14400 GCA_025802335.1 Pinguicula primuliflora | reverse complement strand
TTTAGATTAGTTTACGTGTTTTCAATGTACTGCATTCAATTATTTAATGGTATGTTTTGTTTTTTAGGCACATACTACCTTGCAGATAATGGGCACATGAATCACGAATGTATTTTGGTTCTCTATCGTCGTACATGGTACAATCTTTGGAAATGGGCCACTGGGAATCGAGCTCCACAGAATGCGAAAGAGTATTTCAATATGAAGCACTCCAAGACAAGGAATGTGATTGAATGCACGTTTGGCATCCTAAAGCGTCACTCGGCAGTGTTGAGGTCCCTACGTACTACAACATAGCGTATCAGATCAAGGTGATTTTATGCTGTGCTATTCTTCATAACTTTCTCAAAGATAATTAACCCCATGATCTTCTAGAGGAGTTTGAGGATGAATCAGTCACACCGAGTAATACATACACAGATTTTCCTATAGAATATGTTGTGAGCTTGGAACCATCTCCTGCATGGAAATTGAAGAGGGATGAAATGGCCACTTCAATGTTTGTAAGATATCGAAATGTAACCCCGGGACAGAATGCATGAACTTGCCTTGTTTTTCAAGTCTAAACATTGATATAGTTTGTTGGCTTCTTTTTCGAATGTAAACATTTGTTTTAGTTTGCTGACTTATTTTTCGAGTGTATAACATTGATATTTGACTTGAATGTTATTTACTGTATAAATCACACAAAATCATGTTTACTGTGTTTGATTTGGGTAACATTGAATCATACAGCATTTACAGCGTGAAGGATATTTTAGTCCTTTAACCATCATTTAACTGTTCAATAATCCTAAATCCACTATAAAGTAAACATGCAAAACCGTAACGCTCCAAATATCTGTACCGGTCCAAATCAAAATCACACTCGAAACCTTAAGTCCGCAATAAACGGAGCACACAGGCCAAGAAAAACAACAGTAGGAGGTTCAACTGTTTCCTATCACCTATGCAATGGCACCAACTACATGACATTAAATCTACACATGGATTAAAAATGACCGAGCAGAAAGGACAACGTCCTCTATTCTTTTTTTCGATGAGTAACGTCATCCTCTATTCTAATTTCTATCGTACAGCGTTAAAGTTGTCACTGATAACTTCAAGCCTGTAAGAAATCATCCATTGCCCTCCTCAAAGGGCTCCTTACCCATCATATTCACCTGTAGCTCGACAGCCGATTATATACACATTCATGGTATCATCATCTTGCGAAATATGGCCAGGGCCTAATTACCCTCCCTGTATATTATTCAAGGAGTTACTTTTGTTCACACCTTGTAGCTCCATCGGTGAATTGGAAATGCTACCAACAGAGCCCAACGTTTGTGAGCTCAACTGTGGGCTTGCTGGACAAGCTTCAGCATTAATAGCAGCCATAGGGTTAACAACCCCTGAACTCAATTGTGGGCTCATTGGAGTTCTCTGGCCCATCTGTTGGGGACTAGCCTGCTGCTGTTGCTGTGGTTGTGGTTGCTGCGGCTGTGGATGCAGTTGGGCTTGTTGATGGGGCACCCCTATGCTTGATGGGGAACCCACTTGGGGGGATGAAGCAACAGTTTGCAGTGGTGATGAGGCTTCCTGCAGCTGTTGCATATGTATTTGTTGTTGATTCTGCATGTGCATCTGTTGCTGCTGCTGAAGTTGTTGCTGCTGCTGAAGCTGTTGTTGCTGCTGAAGCTGTTGCTGCTGCTGAAGTTGTTGCTGCTGGAACTGCTGTTGTTGCTGCTGGTTCATGTAAAGATTCATTCCTGGCATTATTTTTGGTGGGCCCATTTGCCCTATAGCACGTAAATGGTTCATATTGGTCCGATTAAGAGCAGGGCCCAACATTGAAAGACTCGAGGATCCAGGAAGCATCTGTCTAGCACCCGAAATACCTCCAATACTCGATTGAGTGTTTCCCAACATATTTCTGTTCTGTGCCATCTTCAGCTTCACATAATTGGCCTGAGCTGGTGTAAGTGTCCCTGATCGAATAGCATTGGTAAGACTGGAAGCTGAAGTCAGACTCATTGGATTCTGGTTCACGTTTCCCATGCTTGATATAGACCCCATTGGTGCAGAAATACCAGTTCCACCAACACCCCTGGCACCTCCCAGTCCCATGACACTTCCCAAACCTCCAAGCCCGACAATGTTGTTTCCCATATTTCCCATGCCAACAGTTCCGAGGCCAGCCATCATTTTTCTCTGCATTGCTGCCTGCTGCTGCTGCTGCTGTTGTGCCTGAAGTAACTGCGGTTGCTGCTGTTGCAACATCTGTAGTTGGAGAGGTGAATGTTTGGCCGTCATATGAGAACTTAATTGCATATTTGAATTCTGACCCATATTGCTCAAGTGTTGCATTGAATTTGCAGGAAGCATCATAGGGGATCTTTGAAACTGGGGGTGGTGCTGCGGTTGCTGCTGCGGTTGTTGCTGATGTATTTGCGTCAGTTGTTCAGGTAGCTGTGGTCTGGAAGGAATTGAAGCCCCAGGCAACAGACCTTGGGACATTTGCATTGCTTGAGGATGCCCAGGAGGTAGCATTCTCTGGACTTGGACATTCTGTGATGATGAGCTTACAGGTGCATTAACACTGGTACTAGGTTTGGCATTATCATTTTGTGCCTGGATAGAGACACCATCCGAAAGCTGGTGTTCAGATGTTCCGCTAGAAGGAGAAATTCCGGGTCCATCGAGTTGGCTAACCAGCAATGGATTCATTCGAACTGGTCTCGGTTGGACATGTTCCTCGACATGATATCCTTCATGTACCATCTATACAAGTGGATAGTACAGGTAAGCAGAAAGTACAATTGCATGTTATAAAAATTTTAAGTTATAGAAATAGCAACGTCAGGCATACGCCCCATACCAGTGAACAAAATTGCGCTGCAAGTAGATCGGCAGCATACTGCAGGTGTTGAGAGCAAAGTATGAGCACCATTGAAAAAAATGTCAAACAACCATCATAGAAACAAAACAAAAAGCTTCAACAATCGAATGAAAAAGGTGGCAAACAACCATATTTGACAGTATGGTCATTTTTCATACAGAAGAAATTGACCAATAATTAATATATATATATAGAGAGAGAGGAAGTCTTACCACATATATATATATATACATAGGAAGAAGTTGGTTTTAGAACAAATTATCAGGTACAGGAGAAGAATGAAGATTTCGACAAGAAATCAAACCCGATACTACCCTAATGCACCATAGCAGACGAGTGAACAAACGAACTCACAGTATTTGGCAATGTAGGAAGGTAGTCCTCCGCAGCTAAGTACAGACTCTCATCTATGTCCCCAAAATGAACAGCCACGGAACCATCAATTGGCTTCTCCGACATGATCATTCTTGTTCTTGCTTTAGGAACAATCTGGAAGCTAGTACCTGAGAGATACCAAGCGTCATGATCATCCAAGTTAACATACTGGTTAATAAGCAGACACACCTTGCATAATGCGCTCAGTCTGCGTAAAGTTCATGATCCTGATCTTGCGAACATTCACATTACCACCAACCAGAGACTTCGACAATGGCATTTTACATGTTTCGTCAATCAAGTTCTCATCCATGGAATCATTGGAAAATGTAGATGCCAACTGCTGGGTTGACAGATTAGGCTTGCGGATGGGATACTCATCCATCTTTTTCTTTCTAAAGTTAAGTTGATACCTGAAACAGGACAAGAGTATATTACAAAATTCGAAAATATTCAAGCTAGAAATAGCAAAACAGTTCAGAACAAAAATACACTACCACATTGTAAGGACTGAGCCTACAGAAATTCTAAAAATTAATAGAAAGAAGATTTTGGCTGCAAATGAGACTATCATTCCTTCACACGAAACAAGGATCCAAGTTTCATAGACTCATGCACAAGGATAAATTTGCAATGCTACTGCATCCTAGAACGGGATTAAATTTATCTAAATACACATGCAATTTTTTTCGTTAAATCAACAATTTGGTGTATGGAAACCAACACCCGAAATGCTGAAAATAGGGAAGCTTAGGTTCGGAGAAGTACTTCATGGACACTATTTCGATCTTAGAGAATCTCTCCAGCATGGCCTGATCCCCTGGAGGTTGAGTTCCAACTGGAGGACTGCTGACATTTATTGGCATGCTCATATTGCTGACACTTGCTGGAGAACCAACTCCACTGATCACTGGTGTTTTGGGAAGAGAGTTGGATCTGCGCTTTGCAGAAGCTTGTGCGAGGGTCTGCCGCGGAATGGGATCGTTGGTGCTTGTAGTAAAGGATGGGTTCCCACCAATACCAACACCAACCGAA
This sequence comes from Pinguicula primuliflora, assembly GCA_025802335.1. Classification (NCBI taxonomy): domain Eukaryota; kingdom Viridiplantae; phylum Streptophyta; class Magnoliopsida; order Lamiales; family Lentibulariaceae; genus Pinguicula; species Pinguicula primuliflora. The sequence goes on along the minus strand of JAOYMZ010047637.1, from coordinate 10,109 downwards.
GGGAAGGATGTTACCGCAGATTTTTCCTTTTGTGCTGGTACAAGTCCACTAGTCACAGCAGAACCAAAGTGAGGTCCCATTGAGCCACTAGATATTTCTCCAGACTTCGAGGATAAGGGAGATTGAGGTAGCCCTCCAGCAGAAACACGAGGACTCTGTACCAATTTTCTCTTTTGAAGTGAATCCTCTTTCCTAGAATTATTATCGAAAGGCTGACCAAGATTGTTCCATGTTTGAGGGAAACTTGATCTCATGAATTGATGGGGCATTCTCTGCTGCAATCTTGACTGCTGGGAATCGATAATATTTATCTCGGAATCACCCATGGCCATTCGACCAAGCTCTGCCTTGTCCAATCTCTCTGTCTCAACTAGTTCCTCCTTTACTTTGTACCTAATTCCTTGTTGCCCAATGGTGAATGGCGTTGGAGCACCTTCCTGACTTGAGCCTCCTTCAAATTGCTGGGAAATTTTTTGTGTGACATTATTAGTATATTGAATCCCACTTCCAACCGGTTGCTGCTGCAATACTGTGTTCTTCCAATGTAATTCTGAACCTTGTAAGTTGTCTAGTTGAGATCCAAGGTTCTGGAGATTACCATCAGAACTTGTATGCATAAGCCTAACCTTCTTGTTGGCAATTGGGGACGACTGTCCATCTTGAATAGAAGCAACATTATTATCCGTGAAAGGAATCATCACATCTTGCCCGCCAGGAGAAGCTACAGACATATTCGAAAGAGAACCTGATCGTTGATCTCTCATCATTCTATGGTTCCCAAGTCCAATTTGATATCTGGATTGGTGAGATACCAAAGGCGATGCAATAGGAGAGATATCCGACCCAGAGTTGTTGTTCCTTATTGGAAGTATGTTGTTTGAAACATTACTTTGATTGTTCAAATTTTCATTGGAAGGCTGTTGAACTAGAGATCCCGAATCCCCTCTTGAGCTTTCAAGAACTCTATCAACACATATCTTTTTCCCGTTGACATTATTTGAAGATACAGCAACTTCCAAAATCTGCATCCGTCTCTTCCTTCGCATGCTGCGAATTTCTAAATTCAACTGAAGATAATGGAAAAATAAGGTTAAAACACGTGAATTTAGTCCTGCTAAATTAATATTCTTTCACACACAAACCATAGTTGGAACTGGACAGTGACAGAGTCGGTCCAGCTGAGGTATTGGATTTAAGCAAAGCTTTGGTTGCACGGCCTTCACAATCCTGGATTCCACTTCCTTCACCAAATAAAATCACATCAGGCAAAAAGATACCCTTAGAGTGTATGTATCAAGATAAGAGGATCACATACCATCATATCACCATATGTCCAATCATCATCTAACATAGCTGGAATGTCCTTCACTATATTTTCCAATGACATTCGGAGAGAGACTCTGTTAATGATGGGTAAATTATTCCCTGAGGTCAAATTAAGACCTTCGGAAAAGCATTTCCTATAATCTCGCACCTTCAGTATTTTAAAAATCACAGAAACCAGGATCAGTTGCTCCTCATTCCATGATAATTAAATGATCTCTCACTCCAAAAATAATAATGCACAAACTAAGCAGACGATACATCATGAATTAATAGCTCTACGCTATTAAAGAAACATATTGACAATGCAAAAATTATTGAAATCAAATGTACGGATAAAGTCGCTGCTCTGTCTTCTATCTAACGAACAAATTCCACAATGCAAAACCAGGGAACAATGTCGATTTCTAGAATCTTTTCAAGGTCCGTTGGGGAGTTAGTCTTCCAATCTATCTCAGCCAGAAATTGTAACGCTTAAGAACACCGATGCATTGGAACTTTATGAATACTTTTCACTATTTCACTGAATAACCTTTTCCGCGGATAATAGTTATTAAATCAGCAATGTTCTCCTAAACAAATATTTCGGACGGACTCTCAGAAACATACCTCACAAACAAGTGCCCCATCAATGTATTTGCCAGGTATGTCATCCAGAATATCCGCTGGTAGCCGTCCAGATTCAATGGCCTACCAAGCGGAGAAGTTTGTTGTAACAGAATCATCATTCAAAGAAGAGGTAAAATACAAGAATGCCAAAGAATAAAGGGCCGTAAAATAATAAGGAATAAACTATTGATCTAGCACAGTAAAGGCTTTTCTGCATCTATATTATCCGACATGCACAACTCTGAAAAAAACTAACCGAAAATAGAGTCTCAGATGCTCTGTCATATGGAAGCAATGACTTGGGTGGAATGCTTGGGGTCTGACTGGCGGTTTCATTCTACAAAAATTATAAAACACAACATCAATAAAGCCAACGATCTTCAAACAAATAACAAAATTTTCTTCAGAGAAATCAACTCTTAAAATAATATGGAACAAACCTCCAAAGGTTTGGTGATTGAATATCCATCAGGAAAGAGGTTTAGAATGAAGGAAATTTCCCTGTCTGGGGAACAAAAGATGGACGTAAAAATCACAGCAGAAAGCCTTAACATGTGAAGGACCAAACTACTTCAAGAGGACGGGAGATTTAATTACTGACTACACAGACATTGGAATTCCCCTTACCATCAAGTTCAGCAGTACTCTTGCTCTCACCAACGTCACCCTGCATCCGAAAAAGCATAGAAATAAATGCACAAAGAAGGAAGTCCAGCAATTTAAAAAGAAAACCAACTCCAGCAATCCTAGATCGAAAGATCGAATCACTTGAATCAAAATCTTTATTCTCGCATACGCCATATCCTAGATCCCCAAAGACTCAAAAACTATTCAACACCAAAGTTCAAATGTTGTCTACGAAACTAGAATTGAAGCATCGACGACCCAAGAAAAGATAATCAAACACCCAAAACAATCAACATGAAATATCAATTATCCTAACAAAATAACGAAATCAATTTTCTAAATACGCATTCTCGTATAGAATTGAAATCAATTTTTTTAAGATATGAGAACTACCAACAGCTTCCCAGCAGAAATGACCGTATTTACGGTTTCTTTCTCGTCAACATCCAGAGAAACGGAGCCGTCCAACGGCGGCTTCGGTTGAAATCTCTTGCCGGTCCTGGAAACCTTGAACGAAATTCCCATAACTTTGTGAATCCCTTCGGACCTTTTGAATTCTCCAATTTAGTGCAACTCCGGTAAACCCCGATTCATGACTGTGCCTCCGTAAACCATAAACCAGCTATGCAATTCACAATTCATTGTGGAAATTATGCGAAGTACCCTCCGATTGTAAAATGTCCTTCATGTTTTGTTAATGTTGGACCTAGATTTATTTTTAATAGGAAAATTGCAATTTTATTAATAATAATGTTAGGCATAGTTAATCGTTGTCGTTTTGCTTGCGTTTATTCAAAATGATTTTGTTTTAACAAAAATTTAAAAATATTTATTTATTTTAATATGTGTACAATAAATAAAAACGTCGTTTTAATTCATATATAATTAAGTAAAAAAGAGTAAATATATGTAGCATATTGATTTATTAATAATATTTCTAATCATACATAATTTGAATTATATGTATTAAGCATTAACAAACCGTAAATATTCGATTAATCATAGATAATTTTGGATGAAAATATTATATATGTTTAGAATGATCTCTTATTAAAATAAACTCTATATAACTAGGAGCATAGCGCCAACATCCCTAATCATGGCATAAAAAATTTTATGGTACAGATTTTATATCCAGATTAATGAGTCTTTGGTACAAAATTATAATCGTATCCATTGGATTCACATCATTGTGATGGTTAGGATTAAAATTCCGAACATAACCTCATTAATCTGGATATAAGATTCTGAAATTGAAAATCGTAGATCGTGTCATTATCCCCAACTATTGATGGATTAGTTGCAAAGGTGAGTGCCAATTAGAACACTGCTAAAATAAGTATAAAAGAAATCACTGGACAGACTCTATATGGTCAAGGAACGCCCAACACCTAGATGGCAATATAAACGGCCTAAGTGGAATATTCAGACAGAGCAAAAACCGACCATGCAGCACCTAGACAGCGCGATTTAAACAACCACCTTCTTGAACAATCTAAAACTTGAGGTTGAATTTCTAATTCTAAAAATTGAACTAGGTACAAAACTGAATTCAATGTTTTATGAGTAATGACCGTCCAACTTTTAATCCAATTTGAGAGGAATACTTGTAAATAGTTGCCTAGAAATAAAGAAAATATAGTACCAATGTCATTAAACTAATTTAAGATGCGTCTCACAAGATTGTTTCCAAGTCAATTTCAAACAATTCGTCCCACAAAGCATACAATACTAGCATAGCAAAGCACACGCGCGTACTTTTACATGATACCCTACAAATCCAAAAGCTTGAATATCTCAAACAGGGTGCGTACAAAAAAAAAAGGTATGAAAACAGGGATCCAAGCAGATCTTACTTAGAAAAATCACTGATAGTACATGAGCTGCTGGGCAGCTGCAACATTCTGGAAACCACCATCGTATATGGCCTGGCTTCCACCTGCTCCCATTCCCATAGATGCTTGCTTCAGAGCATGCTGACCCTGCGGGTGCATCAGTGCGTGGACACCGCCCATCTTGCTCAGGGCAAGTTGCCTCTCGTAAGACAGAAGGTCGGCGGCAGAGAGGCCAGGAAAGGATGGAGGTTGGGGAGGAGGAAGAGGGTTGGAGGCCGTTCCAGGAGGAGTGGGCTTACTGCCCCATGAGCACTGAATGCAGTAAACAGTATAGTTGAGAACACTTGATACTAAGAGATTCTTGAAAACTAAGAATACTCTGAAACTTAGGAGGATGCATGCATAATTCAGGAGTGGGTTAAAAAAAGGGAATCTGTCATACTAAATTCGTCAGAATGCATAAAAGAAGTGGAGAAATAATAAAATGGTGGACAAAGTAATGGAGCAAATGTAATCAAAAGTGCTGACAAACCTTAATTTGTTTGGACCCAAGGAAAGACTGAGCATTGCCCAGTGAAATAGCCATAGCAGCCTCCGCGTGAGTGCTGTACCTCACAAATCCGAAACCTTTATCACGCTGAACCCTAACTTCCTCAATTGATCCAGCACCAAGCGCATGGAAGTGGCGATGAAGATCGACTTGGGCTACCTGGCAGAAAACAGGGCGAAGAAGCTCAAGATGAATACCAAAGCTCTCATGTTACTAAAAGAAGTCATAATATTCTAGACGGCATACATGATTTTAATAATGCGCAGCAAGGTCATGTGGATTTATTTTCCTTTCACACTTCAAAAGTTTGGCGATGAAAGTCATAAGGTATGCATCTATTTAACTGCTGTAACCCATGTCAAAACACATAAACACAGCATACAGCCAAGAAAATCTGGCAATACCATAGAAGAACATACGACCAGCACTAGGAAAACAAGTTCAGTACTATAGAGAACGAGGTACTTCCAGAAGGAGAGGTGAAGCTCAAGGAAAAGAAGATTTACCTCTGGAGCAAGATTGCCAACATACACTGTGGTGTACTGTGGATTATTTTCAGGAGCATCACTACTTGTTGCTTCCTTAACGTCCTCTGTAACAAAAGCATTATTATGAGCACCATATCCAAAAGCCAAGTGAGCTGAAACGACAGAAATTAGAAACTTGAACCTAGGGCGATGAAAAGGAATATTCAATAAACGGGCAATAAATTTATTCGGCAACACTCTGTTCAAAAATCAAACGACGTGTCTACAAGCATGGCAGTCATGAATCTAGCAAACCAAAAGTTAGTTTTGAAAAACACACTCCCAAGCTCGAGTACTAGTGATTTTAATCCAAATTAAACTTTCAACATTTGAGGACACGAATGGAAGAACATCTTCGTTTCCATACATCATTTTAATTTGTGTAGATTCCAGCATATGTACTTAACTGAGATCCTAGCCCTGTAAGACAATCTGAATGCATCTAATGCTAGTAATCGCATTTTAATATAAAAAAAACATCCAAAACGTATTCATATTAGTTATCTAGGGTTAGGGTACTCTGGCCATTTTTTACTAAGTGACAGACCTGAAGATGCATTAATAAGTTCTACAACGCTTTTTGAATCTGAATTCTGCTTCTCATCACCGGCCCCAGCACCTTTTGTGGCCCAATTGCAACGTATTTGTCTGCTGCCAAGCCATTTCCCTGAACAGAATCCAAGTTACTCCACCTTTGACACCATACTACCAGGAGAATGCAGAGTAGAATCGATATATACTTAAAGTTGGTGCAGAATAGTTCTTACCAGTTAAATCATTTATTGCACTTTGGGCATCCTTAACAAGACATACAGATGGTTCAGCAGAACAGAAAAGAAAACAGTGGTTTGAAACGTGATTGAATTTAGATAGTAGATGCGAACCTGCTGATTTCGGAAAGAAACAAATCCAAACCCTCTAGAGCGGCCTGTCTTCTGATCCCACATAACCCTAGCATCACTACATAATATAGGGAAAAAATCGATAAGACAACAGCTAAACGGGTTAGTGAAAATATTTTTGTAACTGAAAAAAGTAATATTAACACTAAAAGTTACTGCAAAAACTACGAACAAAAACAAAAAAAGGGAGAAGAAAAAGGTGCTTACGAGCAAGTGGGGTAAACAGAAAAGCATGCAAACAACATAGCATCAGTAACCTCTGGGCTGAGATCGCCAACAAAAATATTGAAGTGGGCTAGACAAAGAGAGAATAAGAGCTCCATAAGGCAGAGAAGAAGATTGAAATGCTTATAGATTTTTATGAAATAGGTAATGCATTGAAACGCTAAATTCTTAAACCCACAGGATGTGTCCTCCCTCTGACCACTGGCATATGCCCAGTTGACTTTTATAGGCTGCCCAAATCTGAACATCATAGGAAACATTAGTAAGTATAAATCACTATTAAAAAATGGGCATTCCACAGTTCTACTTACAGGTGTCTTCCATTGAGGGTGAGTATCGCAAGGGCAGCTGATCTACGGTCAAAGTAATGAATAAATCCATAGGATGACTGATTACAAGACAGATAAAATACATTAATACTATCTAAAAATGGAGAAGCTGAATTCTATTGCTGGTATATAATTAAGAGAAATATGAGTAATCAACAAGCACCTTCTCTTTTCTAATAAGTTTGCAGGCCTCCACCGGACCAGTACTGGCAAAAACTTCTTGAAGAAGTGGTTCAGTCACTTGTGTATGAATGTTCCCGACATACCTGCAGTTTTTTGAAGAATAAAAGCCGAGAAGTTGAAAAATAAATGAAATTGAAAATTGGCCACTCCAGAACCTCACATAGAATTCGGAATTCAAAATGTCAGACTCTAAAAAATAAGCATCAAATACTTCATAAAGGAAAAAATAACTGCAAATTTATAAGTTGGAATCAAACTAACACATTGGAGATCAAATCGATATAAGCTGCACAGGACAAAGAAAATGAAGAAAATTTTGCTGACGGCAGAAAACAAGCAAAAACAAAAAAGAAAAAATGACTGAACAAGACTCACACACTGCGGCATGTACTTGGATCAAACCCAGGAGGGAGATTTCCACTTGGAATTGGCTCAATCTGCAAAATGAAAAAGGGAAAAAAGGAAATAAAAAAACAAAGAAAATGCTACGTACTCTAACAGACTTAAACCATCCAACTTAGTTTGTAGGTTTGGCAAGATAACGGGACTAAAAAACAGTAAAATACTAAATGAAAATTATTCTTCTATTAAGAGCTTCCACAACTTGAAGCGGCCTGATATATCTATCAATATACCCTAAATTAATTTGAAGTGGGAGATTGAACACGACTTCTCACTGAGGACCCGTACCAAGGAACAAAAGAGCAATGGGAAGCCTGACGTCTAGCTTCAGTTACAGGCTAGGGGCGAAGCTCCTAACTTTATAATTTTACGTGGAGGAACCAAAGAGTGACGAAAATCTAACTCACGGACATACGACCCAGAACCTAATTGTAGCGCGATAAGAGGGGAACAAATTTGATGGACTTCAAATGAAATGAAAATTTCAAGGTAGAACACCACCAAGACATACATAAATTCGAAGAATTAATCATGCGCAAATACTGAAATGCCTACGGCCTACGGCACATGAAGAGAAGAAAACAAACATAATAAAAAACAATCAGAGCAAAAAAACAAATCATTCAGCGACTCACTCGAGAAAATCTAAACCACCGCAACAAATACGTACCTGAGGAGCAGCCAAAAGACCGGGGTGATAAAGCGACTGTTGTTGAAGCAGCGCTTGTTGCATCAAAGCCTGCTGTTGCTGTTGTTGCTGCTTCAGCCTCTGATTCTGCATTTTTTTGCTGAATTTAAACAGAAAAAGTCGAGGTACACCGTACAAGATGATCGCGAACGATCTTCTAGTGTTAGGGTTTGCAGTGAGCAGAAAATGAAAAAAAAAAAAGAAAAAAAACGAAGAAAAAAAAAGGAACTGAAAGAAAGGCCTCACCGAGGGAATTTACGGGCAATTGATAAGGCTATTTATAGCCGAGCTTTTACCGGGTCTTCACGGTCTAACAATACGACAAGATTTCAAATTGGGCCATGCCAGTAATTACATTTGGCCCAATCCACAAGATCACATTTACAAATTTCAGATCATTAAAGTTTTATGTTTTTTTTTTATAGTTATCCTTTTTTTATAATGTGTGAGAACTCTATCGAAGCAACTAAACACAACACACTATTGCAATAGCTTAACACACTTGGTAAGTCATATGTGGCAGATTCATATAACTGAGAAGAATTTAACGCATGGACCTTTGAATGCAATTGTTTTTTAATATTTTTTTAATTCAATTATCATTATCATAACCCATTAAACACTAGACCAACCTCTGAAAATTATTTTATTTCAATAGAGCATTAGACTTTTGGTCTATTGTTTTATTTTTTGGTAATTAAGTTACTTCATTGGTAATAAAAGTGTTTATCAGAGCCTTACAAAACCTTAGGAAGCATCAACCTACAACCGCCAATCGGTAGGAAACAATCGCGAGAGACAATTACAAATCTGAAAACTGTATCAAATCTGAAGATGGTATCAAGATAAATTATTTGTATCGAATCCAAGTAGCCCAACTGGTGAAATGTGTATTTTCTAATCTGGAGGTCTAGGGTTCGATAGCTTTACCTATCAAAAAAAGATATAGCTTTTGTTGGTGCAACTTATGTATCATATGTTTTGTAATACTGCTATCAGGTTGTAGAGACAATCTGATACTATAACACTGGTGCTGGCTAATCTCCCTTTGCGTATAACCATACTGCTTGTGCTAATTCTGCCCATATGTCCAACCACAGTTTTGAGCATTGATGAGGAAGTATAAGGAGGTGATGTTCGGAGATGAGATCGGCTAGTTGTAGGTACTTGTGTGTAAGCTTCTATTGATTGTTTCAATTATGGTAGTAAGATCTCGAAATTGTGTCCCGGATAATAGTATCAGAAGAAGAAAATTTATCTTTTTGATAGGAAGTCTAAAAATGCACATTTTTCGCAGAGTATCAGAATGGTTGAAATTACTTTGTAAGATCAGTTCAAAAATCTTCTTGTCAAGATGATTACGAAACCGAGTGTAGATTTTAATTTCGATGATCGAAAGTAACCAAAAACTTTTAATTAAGATTTTTGCACACTCAATCCACATTTTTAGGGCTTTTGATATTGACAAAACCCATTAAACTAAAATTCATAATGCATTATGAAATATATTGTGAATGTCTCTTGGCTTTCCATTACCTCCATAAACTCTATATTCAATATGCATTTGTGAAGGGCTTTAATGTGACCTTTCATTTTTTTGTATGAAGCCTATAAATAGAGGCTAATCTTTGTTGTAAGTTGATATACTTGAGAAAAAGAATAAGATCTCTCCCTTGTGTTCTTTTCATTCTTCATTGTTCTTTCCATATTCATACACTTGCTTCATATATTTTATAACAGGTTATCAGCATGAAGGTTTCTACCATTGAAGGGTTACAAGGTTTGAAAAAAAGTTCTACCATTGAAGGGCTATAAGGTTTGGAGAAAAATTATACCATTGAAGAACTTGAGAAGAATTCTTGAAGAACATCTTGTGGCTCAACCAATTAGTAAGTTTGTAGTATTAATG
>JAOYMZ010047626.1:0-10625 GCA_025802335.1 Pinguicula primuliflora | reverse complement strand
CAAATCCTCGATTTACTTCTCTCCGGGTATTGACTCCGCTTCACAATTTGCAATATGTGGAGCCTTACACATTTCGGTCGTGGACGTTTTTGGCGAATACCTAGGCTCATACATCAGCCACGAAAGACAATGTCGTGCATCTTTAGCACCTCTCATACGAAAAGTTAGGGACAAAGTCGCCGGGTGGTCTGCTCGGAATATCTCTATGGCTGGCCGGTTAACTCTCTGTCAATCGGTTTTGGGAAGTATTCCGTGTTATGTGATGCAGTCCCAATTACTTCTGAAATCCACTTGTGCGGATATGGATAAGATCCGTTAGAATTTTCTGTGGGGGCACTCTAATAATGCCCACTGCCCACCCTCACTTCGTTGGGAAGAAATATGTCAGCCAAATGCTGAAGGTGGTTTAGGACTATGCCAAACAAGAGACAAAAACTTGGTGCTGATCTTAAAACTTGCATGGGACCTCTTAACTCCCAAACCTAAGCTATGGAAGACGATTTTTCTGGCTAAGTACAATCTAGATCCTGTTTTGATCCACCATTGCCTGCCTTCGCGACAGGGTTCTCAACTGTACTCACAACTGCAACGGCCTGGGGATACTTGGAGGGTGGCATACTATGGGCCATCGATAACGGACAACTCTGTCGGTTCTGGTTAGACCCATGATTACCACTCATCGGCCCCCTCGTCCACCAGGTAAGTGATATAATTCCCGCATCTGAGGTTCAAGTTACTGCTGCTTTTTATTCCTCTCCTACAGGTGACTGGGCTTGGGACAAGCTACCTCACGGGCTCCCAATCGACTTACTAGAGGAAATTCATGGCATTCCACCACCGGACTCTCACTTAGGCCCGGACTGTGCAACTTGGAGGCTGTCTCCGAAAGGAAACTTCACCACCAAGTCGGCGTATACACTCATCTGTGGGTCCGAAGAGCAACGGGTAGACATAGTGTGGAAACAAATCTGGAGACTCAATCTGCTAGAACGAGTTGTGCTGTTCCTCTGGAAACTTCTCCGGGGAATTCTCTGGACTAATCAAGAGAGATGGCGGCATAAGATTGCAGCGAGTCCCAACTGCCACCGTTGTCCCACCCTGGAATCCTCCCTTCACATTATGAGAGACTGCCCTAGAAGCGCCCAAGTGTGGTCCCTGCTCTTCGGGCAAGGCTGCCCGGCGTTCTGGCAAGAGGTAAATCCCTTCATATGGTTTTGCACTAACATTTTACAATCCACTCTGTTTGATGGCATTCCCAGAGCTATCTGGTTCGCCTTAGCTTGTTGGACTCTATGGGTCACGCGCAACACTGAAATCTTCCAAGCAGCGACCTCGACAACGACACGTGGCTTACAAATTCGCATTGCAGTACTGGTCCACGAGACTCGCTGCTGCTTCATGATCCACGAGCGGCGGGCCCTGCTGTGCCGTGGCATTCTACTTAACTCAACAACCCCGGGCGTGTCATCACTGCGGTCGGTCGGTGCTAGCCCATCAGATGTGCTGGCAAGTTCGTTGGGTTGTCCTGAGGGTACGGTCCAATTATTTACAGACGGGGCATCCAAATACCCTTGAACAGGAATTGGCGGGGTCATTCGGGACTCACGAGGGACAAGAATACTAACGTTTTCCCGACGGATAGGCATCGCCACACCCTTGATGGCCGAGTTATGGGCGATCTGGGAGGGAGCCTACCTGGCGACCTCGCACGGGTACCGCTCAATACTGTGCTTCTGCGATGCTACTGAAGCTATTAGCCTGGTCAATACAGAATGGAGGGCAGGGGTGCCGTTGCCAGCACCATTGCACAAAGGATCGGTCGTCTTTGCCGCTCCCTTGCCTGGTTTCAGTTATGCCACCTGCCAAGAGCCGAGAATACCGAAGCTGACTCCCTGGCCAAGGAAGGGCTCCTACTGCCCGATTTTGTATGTAGACAGGAAATCTCACGGTTTCCGCTTGTCTCGGCATTGCAACAGATTGATCAAGAGGTCTTAAGTGGCTCCAGTCACCAGATATGGGTACCCCCAGGAGGACAGCAACCCGTTGGCGCCGAGCAGCAGTGGCGCATTTTTAAACCACTTTGAACTCTAGCTAATCTGTAGTTTTCTTTTTTCAGTTTTCCCTGTAACCGACGATGACGCCTCCAAAGTAATTAAAAAACATCCTATTCGTTCATTTAGAACCCAATGGTACAAAATGATTTGTCACTTAACAAAGCATGTGACTAGACCAACATGCCTTTATCCCCAGAATGGCCCACCGAAATCAGAAGAGAAATTCGTTGCATCTAATTATCTCGACCGGAGAAGTAAATCAGAAGAGAAATTCGTTGCATCTGGTTCGTCGTCTCCCAGAATGGCCCACCGAAATTGTTGTTCGTCCTTGCCGGTCTGCCATCAACATCAAATTCCATTTTTTGGTTGATGAGATAGTCTTCTTAGGATAACAGTAAGGTGCAAATCTTTGGAAATCTGAACTGATCAATCTTGCTATTGTGCTTCTTTGTTTTTGCAACTGTTGTACAAGGAAGCCCAATTAACCCCATCTCGATCGATGCGCTCCTTCACCATACGAACTGGACACTCCTTCAAGTAAGACACTAGATGCGGTCACCGCCTGCCATCTCCACCTTCCATCGGTGTCGCCAAGTATGAGGTGCTTGAACGTGCCGCTGGGCATTCTTGGGATCGTGTTCTTGTCCGACGATCAGAGTGAGGAAGAGGCGATCACCTCGCCGAGCTTGGTAGAGGGAAGAGGCGAGTGAATCAGATCTGTAGCCTACCTTGGAAGTTGGATGGGATTTGACTGTACTCTGTTCTCACAGAATGAGAATTAATCTTGAAAAGAGTCACGTGTCTCATCTTAATTGGTGAGAAATCTGATCCACAGAATTAAAATCTGATGGACCAGATTGCTTGTCCGAGAGGATTAATCTTTGTACAGGAAAATAGGGTCCAGGAGAAGATCCTTACTCGTCATAATATATAGTAAGTGGGGGGGTCTTTTTTCAGAAGAAATGATTTGAGAAACCTCTTGACTACAGTCTACACATACTTTCCCATTTTTCTTACTGAGACATCAGCACCGGTCAAAATATGCGAGCTCTTTCTCTGGCTCAAACAAGAGATGCTCCTGCTTCCGTGCACGAAAGCCAAAGAAATTGTTAGAAGTATTTGTCTCATACCGGTTGTGAAACCTTAGCTGGACTAGTTTAAATTGGTATTGTGGGGAGAACCAATCACCTTGGGCTTAAGGTTTTAATGGTGACACCCACAGTCCTACCAAATTCACCCCATGCGCACCTGCACACACGAGATCCGAACCGATCGTAAATGGTTGGACTCGCTTCTTCTTCATGGGCTCATGATCCGAGTGTTGGGCCGACCCAATTTCTTTTCCCTTTCTTCTGAATTCTATCATGGAGTCAATAATGGTCTAATGACCGATGGCCTGTGTACGCTTACGCTCTTCTAAAAAAAATTCTTCGGTGTGGAGTTCAAGTCCGACAGGGCTTGCCTAGTCGGACTTGAGGGGTGGTGTTAGAAGTATGTAACCCATACCGGTTGTGAAACCTTAGTTGGACTAGTTTAAATAGGTATTGTGGGGAGAATCAATCACCTTGGGCTTAAGGTTTTAATGGTGACACCCACAGTCCAACCAAATTCACCCCACACACGCCTGCACACACGAGACCCGAACCGATCATAAACGGTCGGGCTCGATTCTTCTTCATGGACTCTCATGATCCGAGTATTGGGCCGTCCCAGCTTCTTTCCCATTTCTTCTGAATTCTATCAGAAACTAAGGTCCCTCGAGCCTGGCACCCATTCTCCACTATCTCGATCATTCAGAAATCGATGCACTCAAACATCTCATCTCGGACACAGAACTCATCTTCGGGATATAAAATGTCTGTAGTGCTTCCACATAAGCATCGGCATGGTTCCTTTTTCGGAAATAGTTAAGGGGAGGATTTCTAAGGGGGTGGGGGGTGGAGCACGTGACCCACCAGGTCGTTAGAAGATCCGCCTTGCTAGTATGATTCTTGCTTCCTATTGCTATGCATAGTGTTTAGATGTGACTCTGAGGTCAATATGTACTTATGCGGTCTGATACTCTCTAACTTGTTTATGTTGCATAGATCGATCAAACCCTTGTAAAATCTGCCCAAATTGTTCAATTTCCCCATCTATATTTGTTCCCCTCTATTCAATTAGTAAAAATTGTGATCTAGCCTCATGGGTACTTGCATATGTGATCTTGTTATCAAGCCTCACGGTACTTTAAAAAAAAAGCCTCTAGGTTAACATATCAAACGCCACACCTGGTTGTTTGCTGAGCCTGAGACACAAACTATTCATTTCATGGCCATTTGTCAATGTTCCAAGCAATGTATAAATTAAGAAGCAATATGTGATGATCGATTCTCAAACCCAACCATTTTAACAATTTTAGGTGGCCATACCTGTGGGATCCCCAGACCGTGTAAAAGTCGCGGCCGGGGGGTCATGGTACATTGCAGGACGCCCATTGTTTAGTTACATCAAAATTAGCCAATTAGGTTATGGTATTTAATATTATATTTATATTTTTTAATTTATATTTATATTTATTTTAATTAAAAAATATTATAAAAAATTTGGGCCCAAACCTTTGGATTGGTGTGCTTCGATACATTTGAACAAAATCATTAAAATCTCTCCCGCCCCTTTTCCACTTTTTAGAGACATACATCTCTCTTTTCTCAGCCCTACTGTATGCCTCTTCTAAAAAAGAAACAATCTTGTCGGTGCATCCCATCGTCAAAAGAAACGATCCCATCCAGTTGCAAAGAATCAGAAATTTGGTATACTGGTTGGAAAAGTAGCACCTGAAAGAATGGAGTTTACCTCTGGGTGGAGCAATAGGTGATCGTCGCGGGATATTCCTGACACTCAACGGCAAGGCTGTTCCACTGATAAAGCATTGCAAGGTCTGTGTGTCTCAGTTGTTTGTGCAAGTCTAGCAGATTTTTCCCTTCTTCTTCACGCGAAATTGATTAGTTGTTACTTCATGCTGCTTCTTGATTTTATGGGTTTAATTCTCATGATAATCTTAATGAATGATATATATTGATTTAACAAACCCGACCATTTTAATAATTTTAGGTGGGCCATACCTGTGGGACCCCCAGGTCGTGTAAAGTCGCGGCCTGGGGGTCGTAGTACATAGCAGAACTCTCATTGTTTTGTTACATCAAAATTGGGTTATGGTATTTAATACTATATTTATATTTTTAATTTTTTATTTAAATTTATTTTAATTAAAAAATATTATAAAAATGTGGGCCCAACCTTTTGGACTGATGTGCTTCGATATATTTGAACAAAATCAATAAAATCTCCTTTTTCACTTTTTTGAACATACATCTCTCTCCTCAGCCCTATTGTGTGCCTCTTCTAAAAAAGAAACAATCTTGTCTGTGCGTCCCATCTTCAAAGAAACGATCTCGTCCAGTTGTAAAGAATCAAAAATTTGGTATACTGGTTGGAAAAGTGGCATCTGAAAGGGTGGAGTTTACCTCTGGGTGGAGCAATAGGTGGTCGTCGCGGGATATTCCTGATACTCAATGGCAAGGTTGTTCCGCTGATGAAGCATTGCGAGGTTTGTGCGTTCCTAGTTGTTTGTGAAAGTCCAGCAGATTTTTCCCTTCTTCTTCACGCGAAATTGATTAGTTGTTACTTAATGTTGTTTCTTGATTTTATGGGTTTAATTCTCGTGATAATCTTGTTGAGTGATATATGTTGATTTAACAAACCCAACCATTTTAACAATTTTAGGTTGGCCGTACCTGTGGGGCCCCCAGGCTGTGTAAATGTGGCGGCCTGGGAGTCATGGTACATAGCAAGACTCCCATTGTTTTGTTACATCAAAATTAGGTTATTGTATTTTATATTATATTTATATTTTTAAATTTTTATTTAAATTTATTTTAATAAAAAATATAATAAATTGTTTTGGCTCAAAACTTTGGACTGGTGTGGTTCGATATATTTGAACAAAACCATTAAATTCTCCTTCCGCCCCTTTTTCGCTTTTTAGAGACATACATATCTCTCTCCTCAGCCCTACCATGCGAATTTTCTAAAAATGAAACTATCTTGTCTGTGCGTCCCATCTCAGAGAAACGATCCCGTCCAGTTGCAAAGAATCACAAATTTGGTATACTAGTCAGAAAAGTAGCACCTGAAAGGATAGAGTTTACCTCTGGGTGGAGCAATAGGTGGTCACCGTGGGATATTCCTGATACTCAATGGCAAGGCTGTTCTGCTGATGAATCATTGTGAAGTCTGTGCGTTCTCAGTTGTTTGTGCAAGTCCAGTAGATTTTTCCCTTCTTCTTCACGCGAAATTGATTAGTTGTTATTTCATGTTGTATCTTGATTTTATGGGTTTAATTCTCGTGATAATCTTATTGAGTGTATATGCTGATTTAACAAACCCAACCATTTTAACAATTTTAGGTGGGCCATACTTGTGGGACCCCTTGGCCGTGTAAAAGTCGCGGCCTGTGGTCATGGTACATAGCAGGACTCCCATTCTTTAGTTACATCAAAATTAGGTTATGACATTTTAATATTATATTTATATTTTTAATTTTTATTTAAAATTATTTTAATTAATAAATATTATAAAAAAAATTTGGCCCAAACCTTTGGACTGGTTTGCTTCGATACATTTGAACAAAACCATTAAAATATCCTCCCGCTCCTTTTCCATTTTTAGAGACATACATTTCTCTCCTCAGCCCTACTGTGTACCTCTTCTAAAAAAAGAATCAGTCTTGTCTGTGTGTCCCATCTTCAATGAAACGATCCCGTCCAGTTGCAAAGAATCAAAAATTTGGTATACTGGTCAGAAAAGTGACACCTGAAAGGATGAAGTTTACATCTGAGTGGAGCAATAGGTGGTTGTCGCGGGATATTCCTAATACTCAATGGCAAGGCTATTCCGCTGATGAAACATTCGAGGTTTGTACGTTCTCAGCTGTTTGTGCAAGTCCAACAGATTTTTCCCTTCTTCTTCACACGAAATTGATTAGTTGTTACTTCATGCTTTTTCTTGATTTTATGAGTTTATTTCTCATGATAATCTTGTTGAGTGATATATGCTGATTTAACAAACCCAAAAAATTTTACACTATTAGATGGGCTGTACCTGTGGGACCCCAGGCCCAGTAAAAGTCACGGCCTGGGGGTCGTGGTACATAGCAGGACACCCATTTGTTTAGTTACATCAAAATTAGGTTATGGTATTTAATATTATATTTATATTTTTTAATTTTTATTTAAATTTATTTAATTGAAAAATATTAATAAAAATTTGGGCCCAAACCTTTGGACTAGTGTGCTTCGATACATTTGAACAAAACCATTAAAATTTCCTCCTGCCCCATTTCCACTTTTTAGAGACATACATCTCTCTCCTCAGTCCTACTTTGCGCCTCTTCAAAAAAAGAAACAATCTTGTCTGGTGTCCCATCTTTAATGAAACGACCTCATCCAGTTGCAAAGAATCAGAAATTTGGTATACTTGTCGGAAAAGTGGCACCTGAAAAGATGGAGTTTACCTGTATTTTCCTTGCACCACTCTTTTCCACACACCTCCTCGTTCATTCAATAGTTCCCCCACCGACCCCCCACACGAACACTTTCCAAATAAAGATTTGTTGATGTCTTCTAGTCTTTTGATCCCAAATCCCCTCTCAATAAATTGCTTGACGTATTTTTCCCAAGTTTCTTATGCCACTCTTTTCTTTTCTTTTCTCATTCCCCAAAAGAATGACTTACAGATTGACTCAAGAGTGTTTAGTACTTTCCTAGGGCTAGGAATAAGGAGAAGTAGTAGGAAGGCGGTGAAGATAATATAGATTTGATGAGCAAAAGTCTACCACCACTTGACATATTATGATGCACCCAAGATTAACCACATTCTTAAATCGTTCTATTACATACATGAATGGAACTTTCTCAACTCGACAGTTTAGATTGTCAACCATTTCCTTCAAACATGTCATTATCCAAATTAAGACCAATCAGTTTGTCTAGTGGTCATGGAAATGACAATTGCACTCATAGGTCACGGATTCAAATCCCATCATCGACATTACCTATAAAAAAAGACCAATCAGTTTGCTTTTTTGGAAGTTTTTTTTGAGGCCTGACACCAGCTAAATGTTCTAAGTACTGCTTTAAAGCCCTTTATGTTCATCCAAATTCATTTCCTAAAAAATATTGTGTCATCATCTGCAAATTGAAGGTGAGAAAGTTTCAGAGTTTTCTTACATATTTCTACTGCTTCAATCAGCCCTTTTTCCACAACTATTTCTATCAAATGAGATAGGCCTTTTGCCACAGTTAAGCATACCCCCTTGTCTAACACCTCATTGTGGGCTGAACTCTTTTGAGGGGTAGTCATTGATCGATATTGAATTTGTGGCTGGTTGGAGACATTCCTCAAAGCATGATTGGAGACATTCCTGAATCCATCTTTTCATCCATTCTTGCATTTTTCCATGAAGTTCAGTTATTTGTATCATTGGAGAGCGGACTTTCCTAATCTGAAGTGTACTTTCTTTGATGATCTGCAAACTCTGGAGATGTTTTTTGCTCGAACTTCCTTCTACAATATTATAGAGGGATTCCAGACGAACACCTTTGATGAGAAACTATCTGCAAAAGGTCAATATCCCGAAAGATAAAAAATTCACTCATATTAACATCATTCTGGATGTCAGCTTCTTCCGTCAGAATGATAATATCTCCTTCTTTACTTCATAACTTGTTCCTCAGTGATATTTAAAGTATTATTATTAGCTTTTCAGCTCTGTCCAGCCGCAAGCACAATGAACGGCTGGCTTTGCGATCCGAGAGCTATCATGATGTAAAAAATTTCTTTTTCAGATAGCTTGAGCACTCTGTACATATTTTTTGGAGGATGGAATGAAATCTCTTAATTTCCAAAAAAAAATTATTAACTTTTCAGCTTCCTGTGTTGAATTAGAAGGCATCTATATGCTATGATCATCCAAATCTTCATCCATAAGCTTGGACCATGTTCCCAAGTTAGGGAAAAGTACTGCAATTCTCCAACTTTCCAGTAGCATATTGTTTTGCTCATACCATATCTTTCTTACCTATCTAAAAAAATACCATATCTTTCTTTGCCAAATCTTGGAAGTTATTCACTCCTCAATATAGAATCAAGGCTCTAGAATAGATGTAAGCTCAAAAATCCAGCTTTCACGACCATCATGATGATGATAATTTGAAACTTCAAGATGGGGAAAATAAGTGCATCTTCCTTCTTTTTTTAAAGAGATCTTGAACTTGTGCAATTTTTCTTCTAACACTCAAAAAATGTTAAATTCAGAAAATAACTCATATATTGGTGTAAGACTAATAATGCATCAAAAGATGAAAAGTCGCCTTGATCCCATACTTTGCTAGATTGTTAGCTGTTGGAATTCGGTCCTCAAGAAGTTTCTAGGAGAAAGCATCTACTTTTGGAAGTACTAATTTACTCCTAATCTCTCGCATGACTAATTATATATTAGGGATGTTGGGCACTTTTGACTTGTCACATTCCATTTCCAATCATCACTCTGATGGACAGGAGGAGGAACATGATCAAGGTGATGCAACAGCTTATTAAGTTGCATCAATTCGTTTCCAGCGCAGGTTTGATTCCAATCCTAGACACCCTTCTGTGAATTTGTTCGGGGATGCTCTTATCACACACCCAAGCATCAAGCCAGAACTGGTTGATGCACCATCTCCAATTTTTCGAGATAAATTTGCTTTAACCCACTATGTTCTCAATACTTTTTTTTAATTAAACCTCGGCATTATGCTGGTTACGTGTTAATAAAAATTTTAATGTCTTCCAAGAAATTGTGGCCCTACACTTTGGACGTGCAAATATTACAATATTTGACTCAATATGCCCAAAAAACTTAGTAAATTGTCCTATATAAAACGAGCCAAACCTGCAAGCAAAAAGTATTTGTAAATTTGAATTGGTGACCGAACTGATATACCTGCTATTGAGATGTTCTAGTTGAGTGGTGCATTTTAGCTTCTGCTGCATGTCCTTTAGTTTTGTGGCTTCTGCTGTTGTCGCAACCTCTTTTCTTTTGAGTGTCCTAGCCGTGCTGCAGTTGATGATGAAGGTCTCTTCTAGTAGTTCTGTCTTAGTCATGTTCCGATTTGTTCTTGCTGCAGGAGTAATCGTAAATCTTCCCGTAGATTAGTCTCATTCAAGAGTTGTTCGGTTCCTGCTGCTCTCCATTGAGCCATTCTTTTAGCTACCTGGTTTGCTTCCTTCCTGGGAATAACCCAGGATGATATCAAAGAGGGTGACATAGTGTTCTGAATGATCCTTATTCCTTACCTGTTGTTTAATGGACCAGCGGTCTGCTTACTTCGAGAACTGCATCCCTAAGTGCTCAATACATGTTTGTGTATATCTTTCTGCCATAATGAATGCCTTTTATCTAGTGTACTTTCTGCGGATAGAGGTCCATATAGTGTGGTTAGGACTCTCACACATAAACTTGGATTCTTCTGATAACATTTTGTAGCCCCA
>JAOYMZ010047615.1:0-14403 GCA_025802335.1 Pinguicula primuliflora | reverse complement strand
AGACTTCTCTAGTGGAAAAACTTGTCTATTTTCCCACGTTCGAATACTGGATTTCTTATCTCATGTCTGCTTTTCCTCAGCTCTTGAGAATAACCAGACCTGGGTCACCACAAAATTACTAAACAGTTGATTGGATGCAAATGGGTATTCCGACTAAAACACAATCCTGGTGGGTCAATCTCACGCTATAAATCAAGGCTTGTGGCCAAGGGTTACAGTCAAATCGAAGGCTTGCATTATTCATAAAGTTTTGCACCTGTGGCGAAACATACCACTATCCGCATCTTACTTGCTGTTGTTGTCGGACGAGGATGGAACATATTATAGCTGGATATCAACAATGCTTTCCTACACGGAAAGCTTGATGAAGAGATATATATGCAGCTGCCCCCTGACTATACATCAGCTCCCAAGGGATAGGATTGTTTGCTTCAAAAATCCATCTATGGCTTAAAGCAATCTTCCCGTGTATGGAATCGTGAGCTCAATTCTAGTCTGTTGGCATATGGTTTTGAGCAATGCGTCTATGATCATTGTTTATTTATCAAACAGTCTGGAGATTCATTCATGGCCTTGTTGGTGTATGTAGATGATATTCTTCTTACGGGAAGCAATCTAGCCGAATTACATCATGTGCAGTCTTTTCTGGATCAATCTTTCAGCATCAAGGAGTTGGGCCCTACTAATTACTACCTGGGGTTAGAGCTTCAACATTCATCTTCCGGGTTATATGTCAGCCAGAAAAAATATATTCTTGATATTATACAGGATTGTGGTCTCGAGGACTGTCATCCCACTAGTACACCTCTCCCCCCGGGGTTGAAACTTTCTGCAGTTGATGATACAGACTTGTTTCCAGATCCTACGCTATATCATAGCCTGGTTGGTCGTCTTCTATATTTGAGTTTTACCAGGCCAGACTTGAGCTATGCTGTTCAGCAACTAAGTCAATACATGCAGACTCTACGGAAATCTCATTGGCAAGCTGCACTTCATTCAGTCAAGTATCTCAGTGGTTGCATAGCACTAGGTCTTCACTTCCCCAAAGATAATGATATGAAGTTGGTCGCTTATGCAGACGCGGATTGGGGTTCATGTCCTGATTCCCGTCGATCATTGACTGGATATTTCATTCAACTTGGTGAGGCTAGCATCTCTTGGAAAACCAAAAAACAAATCACAGTTTCTCATTCATCTACTGAGGCCGAGTACCGGAGTCTTGGGTCTAATGTCTGTGAGTTAAAGTGGATAAGTTACATCCTTCAAGACTTACAGGTAAAAGTGACTGCTCCCATTCCTTTACATTGCGATAATAATGCAGCCATGCATCTCATCACTAATCCAGTATTCCATGAGCGGACAAAACATATAAAGCTTGACTATCATTTGATCCGAGATGAATACACTCGTGGCTTCATTCTTCCATTGTATATTCCTTCGACTCATCAAATCGCTGATATGCTCACTAAACAGTTGCCTTCCCCTGCCTTCAATAGATTGTTAGCCAAGATGGGCCTGGGCCTCTCTCTCAGTCCTCCATATTGTAGGGGAGTCTTGAGAATGGCCCAAAACAACTAGCCCAGTCAAACAGTAAGCCCATTCTCTAGAGTGTTCTAGCTTTGTCTTGTAAGTCCTGTTTTGTAAATTATTTACATAGAAATAGGTTAGTATATATATGAACGAATGGTTGTAAGAAAGTGTGTAAGAAATTGAAATGAAGATTGAAGTTTCCATTTTTCCTCTGTTCGTTTGAAAATCAAGAATGTTCTTCTGATCAATTCCAGCAGAACCAAACTGCTGCTTGTCCGTTCAAACTTCAGGTATATACTGCTTTTTTCATGGTATCAGAGCAATCTGGGTTGAGTCCCACCCAAATTGTCAAATCCGCTGCATTGCACAAGAATTGAGTTTGAAGGTGTCAAATTTATTCCACTCATTGAAGAGTAATGGGGGATTCAAGTAGCACTGTCAAGGAAACTGGAAAAGAGGTCAAAGGAGCGATTGTGACAAAACCAGGCAACCCGAGCAAGGGAAAGTTAATTGTGCGTGATTCCGATGAACTAGGTAAGGCCCTCGTTACGATTCCGTTGAATACCCGAAATTATCAAAGCTGGACTCGTGCTATACGTATGACCCTGGAGCTAAGAAGAAATTGTCCTTAATTGATGAGAACTGCCTCCCATCGGATGATGTAGAATCTGAAGAATATGAAAATTGGAAATCTGCAGACCGTATGGTCGCCTCATGGATTTATAATTCGATAGACAAGGAGGTGTTGCAAGGATTTCCTTATACAACATCTTCGGCTAAAGAATTGTGGAAGGAATTGCGTGAAAGGTTGGGAGAATTCAATGGCCCTATGGTATACAAGATCAGAAATGATATCAATGCATTGAGACAAGGGGATGATTCTATTACTGTTTATTTCAACAAGCTAAAAGGTCTATGGGATGAACTGAGCTATATGCAACTTGTAACAAGCTGCTCATGTGGATATAATGATGAAGAGCGTCTGATGAAATTTCTGTTTGGCTTGAGGCCAGAATACGAGCAAGTCACTACTCAGATATTATCTACGGAGCCTATGCCAAGTCTGAACAAAGCTTACTCTACCATCTTGACTATAGAAAAACAGAGGGAGCAGAGTGTTTCACAGAATGTCAGCTTCCAGGATCATGACCAATCACCGGAGATACAGAGTGAATTTTTGGGGGAGAATTGAAGAATTTGGGGGAGGGTTTTTGACGAAGGTTCGAGATGAGAAGTGAGAAACAAATAAGAGAGAAAGGAAATTGTATTACTTCTTCCTTGATTTTCAAAATACAGATTGACTCCCACTTAATGCATCCCACGTCGCTACTACAGCATTTATATTACAAAACACGATTTACATTTCCAACACTTAGCCAAAATAGACTCCAAACTTACGAACCATTCCAACTGCAAATCTTCTTCATCTGCCAGTTGAGTCCCACAATTCCAGTATCCCCTGTCATCAACCAACCTGATCTCTTCTCCTACCAGATCTCCGACCCTTCAGTCCCCAATTTCCAACTCCCCTTCCAGCTTCATGATTTTGGGTTACAACAGATCATGGTGCACTTGTTACTAAGTTGATGGAGAACTACAAACCAAAACCTCCTGCAGCACCTGTTGCACACTGTTCTGGCACAAAATGGACTAGACCTCCTTTTGGCGGAAGGAGGAGAATGATGGTGCGGAGAGGCAGGAATGAAGTCAGATGTGAGAACTGTGGTTGTCTCGGGCATACTGTTGAAGAATGTTATCGCTTAAAGACTTGTACGAACTGCAAAATTCCAGGGCATTCCATTGAAAACTGTTACCGGGTTAGGGATCAGCTAAGGCGTGGAAGAAGGGTGCAGTATGCAAATACAGCAATGTATAATTCCACTCCTCACAAGCTTGAACAGACGACGTCTGATGCCACTGGAATGCAAGAATGTGTAATCTTAGAAATCAGGAAATTGAACGAGACACTGCAGAACCTTGGTATCAACAAACCAGACATTGCAAAGGACTAGGAATACACTGGTAAAATCTTTTCTTATGCCCTTACTATCGCTCCTTTAATTGCTTCACATGTCTGGATCATAGATATTGGAGCATCTACGCATATGTGCCATGATCTGAATTCTTTGCATAATTGGTCTGTTATGAAACGATTGATGGTAGTCAGGTAGGCAGATGGTACTCTAGCTCGTGTTAAAAATTCGGGTACCTGCTTTCTTACTCCAGAAATAGTGCTGGACGATGTTCTTCACATCCCAACCTTTCGCTTCAATTTGCTATCGGTCTTTAAGCTTATCCAATCATCCAGGTTATTTTTCACGTTTTATCCTGCATTTTGTCTTCTACCGGACTTGGACTCTAGAAAAATTCTTGCTGTGGGACATGAATTCAAGGGCCTATATATTTTGGATCCGACTGTTTCTATCAAGATGCCCTCCATCAACAATCAATCTCCACCTTTTGCTCAAGTTTATGATGCAGCTGCGGCCCGTCTACCTTTTGCTTGTAATTCTGTCTTAGCTACTTGTGATGTTAATATTTTGCAACCTAACTCGATGGCCACTGTTTGGCACGCTCGCTTGGAGCATCCCTCATCTTTTGTATTATCCAAAGTATGTTCAGTCATTGTGAAGAATGCATCTGTCTCACCATGTGAAGCATGCCATAAATCGAAACAAACCAGATTACTGTTTCCTGTATATCACTCTCATAGCCCAACACCCTTTGATCTCATTCATGGTGATGTCTGGGGACCCTATTCTACCCCTTCTATCAATGGCTCAACTTATTTTCTTACATTGGTCGATGACTTTAGCCGAGGCATATGGTTATATCTGATGAAAGGAAAGGGCGAAGTCTGCCAAACACTGAGACACTTCTTCACAATGATCAAAACCAATTTCATGTAACTTATAAGCCAAAATATTATAGTATATTTAGGCATTTTTAGCTTATCATTTTATATCTTTTTAAGCCTTAAATACTTCAATTCTATACAAATATGAGCTCAATAGTGTCTGTGGGTGATTTTCTACAGAATTAAAACACAACGCAGAACTGGAGTATAACCCACTACAATATGGAGTATATTTTGACCAAAACTGGAGTATATTATGCTCTTCCTAAATTCTGATGATTTGGAGGAGTTCCAGGCTGTGATCAAGACTGAATATCTATGCTTACAACGGTTAAGCACCAATGGAACGAAGGAACAACTCCATTCTATGCAACAATCCAGTAGAATTCAGTTTTAGGAGCTAGGGTATAACCAGACTCAATCTGGAGTATATCTGCATGAAACCTGGTGAATATACTTCAAACCAGAGGCCATTTAACTGATGCTTTGCACATTCAGTGTCTTTGCTCATATTCATGATCAGGCCATGGTCCAGTTCAGAAGCAACATCTTTTAGTGCAACAAATTCGGTGAAGAAACTGATATGAAGAGCATGAAGAGAAGAAATTCAGCTAAGTGTTGGAAATGTGATCTCAAATGTACAAAATCAAGTCCAAGGAGTCTTTGCAATATTTGGCTCGTGCTATATGTATATATACACCAGACTTGGAGCCAAAGCAAAGGAGGGGACCGCAATTCTCTATTTTAGGCAAAAACTAACAACCTCTCAAAACCTGTTTTGCCAAAAGAGGAAATGAGAGAGGAAAAAGTCATCTGGACCGTTCAAGAAGCATAACTCTCAGACCAGATCAAGGGAGGTCCTACCATTGCATAGAGATATTCTTTGTGTCCTTATCTACAATATTGAAGAAGGGATCAAGAGCTAAAAATGGCGTTTGGAAAGACTCATGCACAGATTAAGAAAACCAGTCAAGAGGCTGGATGAATCTGAACTCTTGCCAGAAGTTAGCCCACGAGCTCAGGACCATATCTCATTTAGACTATTGGAGCACCTGTGTAAAGACACCAAATACAGTGCCTTGCGAACACTTACGAAAGGCAGAACTTATTTAAAAAGGTTCATTTCCCTTCAAACAAAGCTTGAACACACGCAGATAAAACATATGTCAGACTCAAAGTTTCCAGAATATGTTTCCCTTCAACTACAACTTTATTCCGCCCCTTGACATAGTAACATAGTTATAAAAAAACATCTTTAAACTGCAGCCTTGGTGACCACCTTAATTCTGACCCTGCTCCGGCGCTGTGGGAGAAAAATGCAGTATCATGAGCTTCACAAGCCCAGTAAGAAAATGCGGAGCATGGAAGCAAGGTTTAAAATCCAAAATATGATTTTTGTCAACAAGAAAACTAGTAAGGACAGTTTATAATTCTACAGATCAAGTGAACTAACATACTTCACAGATTATTTCACCTTCGTCCGGTTTAAGAACTTACAACATCATTAAGACAGATTAATAGCCTAAGGGCCTAAGGGGCTAGTTATACAAGGGTTCTATGGTTCAAATTTAGCAAGAAAGGATTCAATGAAAATTGGAACAGAATTGAAGCATAAGAGTGAAGCAAAATACCGCAGTCCTGAGTCATCTCTCTTCCTGAATTTTTATCTCAAGTTCTACTGCGAGTTTGGACCAACTGTCTTAACATTTTCTCCTTACTTTCATAGCTATCTAGATAATTTTAGTTTGTGCCATTTGAATTATTAGATTTAAAGATATGCAATCCTGAATTGTTGGTTACTTTGATAGGAGCTGCTATTATCATTGCATGTCCAATTTTCCTTCCCTGTAGATCAGACCTTTGTTTTTAGCACTGTATTATAATTTGATAGTGTATGCTTGCGCTGCCTGTCAAGTTTTTGGCGCTGTTGCCGGGAAAGGCAATATAGTACATGCAATTTAATTTTAGCAACACTACATTGTTCTCCAGTTTTTATTTTTGTTACTTTGGTCACTGATATTCTGCTTGCAACTGAATTTCAGAGAGCTTTTGATCCTAGCACCTGTTGTTGCCGTTGATTCTGAAGAGAAAACACGCTGGAGAGAACTTAGAGCATTGAGAGCACTGAGAAGAGCTTAAGAGAACACTATTTTAAGAGAAAGTGCAGAAGGTTCAGAAACTGAATCTGAAGAGAATTTGTCTGAGGAAATGGAGGATATCAACTGAGAAGTGATCCCTCATGATGATGATCTGCCTATTGAGGCCTTTGTCATGCCTGCTGCTGGAGTTCTAGATCCACCTATCTGGAGACCTACCATCAGAGCTCACAGTTTTGAGCTGAAACCATCAACAATTCGGTTCATGCAAAGTCATTCAATGTTTGAAGAAGATGAGAGCAGTAATCCTTGTACACATGTGGACGCATTTTTAGAGATTTGTGACACTATAAAGATCAATGCAGTGGACCAAGAAGCACTGAGGCTGAGACTATTTCCCTTCTCACTGAAAGATAAGGCAAAAGATTGGCTCTACAGCCTACCATCAGATTCTATCAGAACCTGGGAAGACTTTCTTGTCTCACTTTTTCCCACCCTCAAGAACTGCTAGGGTGCTGACAAAAATTCAAACCTTTCAGCAAAACAGCCATGAGAATATATATGAAGTCTGGGAGAGGTTCAAAGGTTTATTAAGAAGCTGTCCAAACCATGGATTACCTCATTGGAGACAAATTCAGGCTTTCTACTTTGGTTTGGATCATGATACTAGAAGAGATGTGGATTCTGCTGCAAATGGAACTTTCATGCAGAAATCTTATAACCAAACAGTTGAGCTGTTGGAGTCTTTGGCACGAAATTGCTACAAATGGCCAGTCGAAAGAATTAGAGGCAGAGGAGCTCCACAGACTCATAACCTGAACCAGATTGAGGCATTGGCTAGTGCTGTGAAAGATATGGGTTCTAGATTGGAGCAATTGATGCCTTGTCAGAAAGTGCAGTCGTAGACTCAAGTGTATGCTCTTCAGACTCCTGTCTGTGAGACTTGTGGAGGAAATCATCACTCAAACCAGTGTAGGGACATGCCTCTGGCAGAGATGGAGCAACTGCACCATGTGCAGAACCAGCCTAGATATGGAAATCAAGGAAGGTATCAGCACCAAAATTTTAGAAGAAATGATGCACCTGTACTTAGCTGGAGCAATCCTCATGGAGCCTTGAATTCTCACTTGCTCAAATTAGCAACTACTCAGTTTGGTCAGAGCTCAAATTCAGCACCAGCAAGTGAAGGAGAGACTATGTCTTCTTTGAAGGATGCTACCAAGAAAAATGTGGAATTATTGGCTCAGTTCATGAAGGTTAATATGACATTCCAAGCTGATACTCAAGCTCAGCTACAAAGCCAGAACGCTGCCATTCAGAATCAACAAGTCACTCTCCAAAATCAGCAGAATGTAATCCGAAATCAGAACACCACTTTGAGGAAATTGGAAGTGCAGTAGGTTAGCTTGCAGCTCAACTTCATGAGAGGCACCATGGAAAATTGCCTAGCTTTATAGAAAATAATCCCAAGGAAATTTGCAAGGCCATCACCTTGAGGTCTGGACGTGAGATAGAAGAACTTGTTCTGCCCCCTTCAGTTGTAATATCTTTAAGAACAAAAGAGGAAGAGGAGGTGATTGAGAAGAACAGAAAAATTAAGGATGAAGCAAGGAAAAAGAAAAGAGAGAAGTGGGAGCAAGTAGAGCTCACGGATGAAGTCATGAAGAAGCTGCCCTATCCTCAAAGATTTTTCAAAGAACAGCAAGAGCAGCAATTCAAGAAATTCACTGACCACTTCAAGAAGTTGTACATCAACATTCCTTTTGCTGAAGCCTTTGAGAAAATGCCAACTTATGCAAAGTTTATGAAGGATATCTTGACTAAGAAGACAAAAATAGAGGATAATGAAGTTATTCCTCTGACAGCTGAGTGCTCAGCCATTTTGAGTCGACAGAACACTTCATTACCATCGAAGCTATCAGATCCTGGCTGTTATATAGTGCCATGTTCTATTGGTGGTCAGAGTTTTGATCGAGCTCTTTGTGATCTAGGAGTAAGTATAAGTCTTATGCCTTATTCCTTATTTAAAAGACTTGAGATTGGAGAGCCTCAACCAACAGAAATCACTTTGCAGCTTGTTGATAAATCAATCAAAAGGCCAAGAGGAATTGTTGAGGATATTTTGGTTAAAGTGGACAAGTTTATTTTCCCTGCAGATTTTGTCATTCTTGACACGGCTGAGGATCATGGAGTGCCTATCATTTTGGGAAGGCCTTATCTGTGGACAGCAGGAGCCTCAATAGACATGAGATCAGGAGAACTGAAACTAAGAGTGGAGGATGAAGAGATTACATTTCAAGTTTACCCAGCTATGAAGATGTCTGCAGATTATTTAGATGAAGTGTAATCTTTTGAGTAATGCATAGCACTTGAAACTATTCAAGAAGCAGTGTCCGTGGAACTGGGATGCATGAAGGATCCTATGAACACGTATCTGACCATTGATATTCAAGAAATTCTGCAAGAGCCATCAGTCATGGAGTGTGCTTTGCTCATGAAGCATCATCTTAGTAATGAGCCTAGAAAAGTGGAGTCTCTTGGAGAACAGCCTCCTCGTCAGCAAAGTTCATTCATTCAGCCTCCAGACATTGAATTGAAACCGCTTCCAAGTCATCTGAAGTACTCTTTTTAGAGAGCACAAAGGGGCCATTGGCTGGACTCTAGCTGACATAAAAGGGATCTCACTTGCCCTATGTATGCCAAGATACTACTAGAAGAGAACAGCAAGCCAGTAATTGCAGCCAAGAGAAGATTGAACCCAGTAATGAAAGGAGTGTTCAAGAAGGAAATTCTGAAATGGTTGAATGCTGGAGTCATATATCCTATTTCTAACAGTGCTTGGATCAGCCCTGTGCAGTATGTACCCAAGAAAGGAGGCTTCACAGCACAGCTGAACGAAAATGAAGAGATGATCACCTCTAGACCAGTAACTGGTTGGAGAATCTGCATGGATTATAGGGAGTTGAACAAGGCTACCAGAAAGGATCACTATTCCCTACCTTTTGTGGATCAAATGTTGGATAGAATTGTTGGTCATAAGTTCTATAGCTACCTGGATGGATATAATGGTTACACTCAGATTATGGTAGCTCCAGAAGATCAAGAAAAGACCACCTTCACATGTCCCTATGGTACTTTTGCATTTAGAAGAATGCCCTTTGGTCTCTGCAATGCACCAGCTACTTTTCAAAGGTGCATGATAGCTATATTTTCAGACATGATAGAGGATATCATAGAGGTGTTCATGGACGATTTTAGTGTCTTTGGAGACAGTTTTGAACTGTGCTTGCATAATCTGAAGAAGGTGCTTCAGAGGTGTGAAGAAGTTCAGCTTGTGCTTAACTTGGAAAAGTGCCCCTTTATGGTCAAGGAAGGCATTTTCTGGGGATATAAGATCTCTAGCAAGGGTTTAGAGGTGTACAAGGCAAAAATTGAAGTGATCAGAAGCTTGCCTCCACCGATGACAGTCAAGGCAGTGAGAAGCTTTCTGGGACATGTTGGTTTCTATAGAAAGTTCATTAAAGAATTCTCTCTGATTGCCAAACCTTTGTGCCATTTATTGGATAAAGAGGCCAAATTCAACTTCACTGAAGAGTGTCTGAAATCCTTTGAAGACTTGAAGCAGAAGCTCATTTCAGATCCTATCGTGACAACACCTGATTGAATCCTGCCCTTTGAGATTATGAGTGATGCCTCGGATGTTGCTGTTGGTTCAGTGCTTGGACAACGCAAAGAGAAAAGGTTCCATACAATCTACTATGCAAGCAGGATGCTCAGTGTTGCTGAGTTAAATTATACCACCACAGAGAAAAAATGCTGGCTGTGATCTATTCTTTTCACAAATTCAGACCTTACATTTTGGGAAGCAGAGTTGTGGTTTATTCTAATCATGCTGCTATCAGGTATTTGATGAGCAAAAAGGATTCAAAACCAAGACTGATCAGATGGGTGCTTCTCTTGCAAGAATTTGACATGGAAATCAAAGACAAGAAGGGCATAGAAAACGCTATAGCTGATCACTTATCCAGAATTGAAGAAGGCAAAAATGCAGAACCATAACCAGCTTCTATTCTAGATATATTTCCTGATGAAAAAGTCTTGTCAATCTCTACTGCACATGTGCCATGGTATGCTGACTTTGCTAATTATTTATCTTGTAACATGATACCTTTTTGCAGCTATCAACAGAGAAAGAAATTCTTCCATGACCTCAAGAGCTACTTTTATGAAGAGCCATGTCTGTATAAGATCTGTGCTGATCAAATGATCCGGAGGTGTGTGCCTGAAGCAGAAATGCACTCCATTCTAACTCACTGCCATTCACTAGAGTGTGGAGGGCATTTTGGCAGTCAAAGAACAGCTTTGAAAGTGCTTCAGAGTGGATTTTTCTGGCCCTCTTTATTCAAGGATGCTCATAGGTTTGTTCAAGCCTGTGATAGGTGTCAAAGAGTTGGCAATTTGACAAGGAGAAATGAGATGCAGCAAACTGGTGTCTTGGAGGTGGAATTGTTTGATGTATGGGGAATGGATTTCATGGGACCCTTTCCTCCAAGCCATGGACAGAATTATATTTTGGTGGCAGTAGACTATGTCTCAAAGTAGGTAGAAGCAATTCCCACAGTTGCAGCTGATGCTGCTACTATCACAAAATTCCCGAAGCAAAATATTTTCTCAAGGTTTGGGACTCCGAGATTCATCATTAGTGATGGGGGTTCTCACTTTTGCAATAAGTTATTTGAGAATCTGCTCAGCAAATATGGAGTTAAGCATAAGGTTTCATTGCCCGATCACCCCCAAACCAATGGACAAGCTGAAATTTCTAACAGAGAAATTAAATTGATTCTAGAGAAGACAGTGGGAATTTCAAGGAGAGATTGGGCCCTGCGGTTATCAGATACTTTGTGGGCATATAGAACTGCATTCAAGACACCTATGGGCACCTCTCCATTCAAGCTAGTGTATGGAAAGCCTTGCCACTTACCTGTGAAGTTAGAACACAAAGCTTATTAGGCCACGAGGTATCTGAACATGGATTTGGCCAAGTCTGGAGAGAAAAGAATGATCCAGCTGTTGGAACTTGAAAAGCTGAGACATGAAGCTTATGAGAGTTC
Source organism: Pinguicula primuliflora (assembly GCA_025802335.1). Taxonomy (NCBI): domain Eukaryota; kingdom Viridiplantae; phylum Streptophyta; class Magnoliopsida; order Lamiales; family Lentibulariaceae; genus Pinguicula; species Pinguicula primuliflora. The sequence continues at coordinate 2,809 of JAOYMZ010047615.1, read as the reverse complement.
AAAAATCTACAAGGAAAAGACCAAGCTAATACATGACAAGAGGATCAATCCGAGAACATTTTCAGTGGGAGATCAAGTCCTTATCTTTAATTCCAAATTGAGATTTTTCCCTAGAAAGCTGAAGAGCAAATGGTCAGGTCCATTTGAGGTAATAAGAGTCTCTCCTTATGGATTTGTGGAGTTAAAGAATGATGAAGGAGTCACCTCCAAAGTCACTGGACATAGAGTCAAGAAATACACTTTACCAGCACACTTTGAGGAAATGGAGACTGTGCACTTCAAGGAGTGATCCTATTGCTGAATGGTCTATCTGTCGACCTAAAATTCAGAGCTTTTTGGGAGGCAACCCAAGACAAGTATGTTACTGTTTTATTCAATTAGTTTTTAATTTTCTAAGTGCGTTTGAAATTTATGCAGTAAGAAACCACAGAAGGTCATCAAGGAGCAGTTGCTGATATTTTTAGGAAATGGAGCAAAAAGCTTCCTGTCAGGTCGTATTTCTTCATGCTACCTAGTTTAAATCCCGCTTTTCTCTCATTCACTTGAGAACAAGTGAAGGTTTAAGTGTGGAGGGGAGTTTTAGAGGAATTTAGAAGCATGAAGTGTCATTTGCATCCATTTTGGAACTTATTCAGTTTTGCCCTATTAGAGGTAAAAAAATTCGAAATTCTTTGAATCTTTTTGCTCAAATATGTTAAGAATGGGGAAGTGCTAAGCAATGCATGCCAGAATAGTTGTGGCCTATAGTCTTGTTTGTGGATCTTGTGGACAAAAACTGGAACTCTCCACTGGTTGGAAAGGTGGGGTGCATTTTGCTGATTAGTGGATACGAAGCTGAGGTTTTTCATATCTTTTTACTTGAGGGAAGGGAGTGATACAGTCTCTTGGTTGGTTCTGGGTAAGATAATCTCATGGACTCACCATAGCCCTCAAAGCCAGAAGTTTGAACCAAAAGAAGTCTCAAATTGCAAGCTAATGCACTGAAAAACCAGCAAAACAGAATAAGGATTCCTTTGGTGTCAAAAGATCAGGGGTGAACCTCAGTAGAAAGGCTGAAGAAAAATCCAAGAAAATTCCCCCTTACATCTTAAGACCATGTATGAATCCTCAAAGCTCAAAACAACAAAGAGCTGGAGCAAATTCAGAGATATGCAGTGAATATCAGCAAGCTGGCAATGACAAGAAGAAGGGACTGGAACAAAAAAAACCACGCTGAAGAAAATATTGAAAAGAGGGACTTGGCTAGAGTCCAGGGTTATCCCTTGTCCAGAATTGACATCAAGAACTGTCCACCTACATGTAAGCCAAATTTGAGAGGCCATTATGATCTGCTCCAACTCCATCAACAAGAGAAGCCTACTCTTAAACACTGACCCTCGACAGATAGAGTGAGATGAAGTTGAGACTTGGCTTGAGATCCCTATGAAAGCAAATGCACCAGGACAGTGGTTTGAGGAAGGAGGAGTTAGTTAGTCTCTTGAGAAGCACACTTTAGAGCCAAAAAGGACACACTTGAGGCTGCTAGTGAAGATAGAACCAGAAAAGGCGGTTTGATGGCCTTGCCTCTAAACTTGTTACTGTCACTTTGAAATCACTTGCATTTATACTTACACTGCATTATTTGGACACAATTGAGCATCACTCACTCCACTGTGTCCTGAGCTTTAAATGATATGCTGATTCTTTTTCTTGCTTGAGGACAAGCAATGTTTAAGTGTTGAGGAGTTTGATAAGCCAAAATCATATAGTGTTTTAAGCATTTTTTAGCTTATCATTTTATATCATTTCAGCAGAAAATGCCAAATGCGATTTGGAGTATAGTCAGCTTCGATCTAGAGGTAGAGTATATGTTGCTGCTATCTGGAGCATATTCTGAAAACAGCGGCTTTAACGCAACTGATGAAATGCACACTTGGTTTCTTTGCTCGTATTCATGATCAGGACATATCCAATTCAGAAGAAACATCCCTCAATGCAGCAGATTAGGTGAAGAAACTGATATGCAGAACATGAAGAAAAGAAATTCGGCTAAGTGTTGGAAATGTGATCTCAAGTGTACAAAATCAAGTCTAAGGAACCTCTGCAACATTTGGCTCGTGCCACACATCCATACATATCAAACTTGGAGCCAAAGCAAAGGATGGGACCGCTATGTGTAAAAGAAGAAAGTGGTTAGGCCAGGTACAAAAGTTATCCTGTCATTTTGGGCAAAACCCACATCTCACCATCCAAAAATGCGTATCTCTCACCTCGCATCAAGGGTGGCCGAGCCCTTGCACATGTACATCCCTCAAGGCTGTATCTATATCTTTGCAAAAGTAACCAAGTGTTAAAAATGGCCGGACCCAAGACTTATGCTCAGAAGAAAGAGAACCAGCCACTGGACTAGTTTATTACCCAATTGTCCTAAAGAAAAATGCACAACTTTTACATGGGTGTGAGGAAAAATCTGAAATCTGGCATGGAGAGATACAGATTTAACTAATAATACAGTTATGCCCTCACTTCAAAAATGCACATCTCTCACATGGATTGGAGGGTGAAGCTAACATTTTGACCTTAAGGAGCCTTAAACCCAAGGAACAACTCTCATTCATATAATTCTTGAGTCAGACGCCTCTAGAGAGGAGAAGGGAGCAATATCATCAACTCATCCGAGAGCTGTCATTTTTCAGAAAAGATCATGGATTCAAGTTCTTGTTGCATTTTTCTTTATCTTTAGGCTTGTGCTGTTAGCATGAGCTAAACTCTGTAGACTCAGGACTCGGTTGAGCTGAGCTTTTATGCTTTAAACTATGTTTCTATGAAC
>JAOYMZ010047604.1:0-14405 GCA_025802335.1 Pinguicula primuliflora | reverse complement strand
TTGGACAGCACATCATGAAATGATTGACCGTTCACAGCTTTCGTCAGGATATCTGCTAGCTGATCTTCGGATCTCACGAATGGGAGAGTTATGACTTTTTCTTCAAGCTTCTCCTTGATAAAGTGACGGTCGATCTCAACATGCTTTGTTTTATCATGCTGGATTGGATTCTCGGATATATGGATAACCGCCCTGTTGTCACACATTAGTGAACACACACGTGTTGGTGGAAAACCAAGCTTAGTCATTAGCTTAACAAGCCACAAAAATTCAATTACTCCCTTGGCGATACCTCTGAATTCTACTTCTGCACTCGACCTTGCCACTACAGTCTGTTTCTTGCTCCTCCAAGTGACCAAGTTACCTCCAAAGAATGTGAAGTACCCAGAGGTGGAACGTCTATCCATGTGACTTCTTGTCCAATCAGCATCAGTATAGGCCTCAATCTGCAGGTGCCCATGCTTGCTATACAAGATTCCGGTATCCGATGACCCTTTCAAGTACCTTAGAATTCTCATGGTTGCCTCCATATGATCCTTCTAAGGAGCGTGCATAAACTGACCCACAACTCCCATGACATATGAGATGTTTGGTCGTGTATGTGCCAAATATATCAACTTTCCAACCAAATGCTGGTACCTGCTCTTATTTGCTGAATCGGCCCCCTCTACTATTTTAAGCCTATGGTTGAGTGCCATAGGTGTGTGTACTGGCTTGCAGTCCAAAAGTCCAGTCTCAACAAGGAGATTCAGAATGTACATCTGCTGAGATATATAAATTCCATATTTATATCACATCACCTCAATACCCAGAAAGTACTTCAGCATCTCTAGGTCCTTCATCTCAAATTCCCGGAACAAGTTCCTCCTTAGCTCATCAATCTCATCGACATCATCCCCTGTAATAACCATGTCATCAACATAGATAATGAGACATGTGAGACCTTGGCTCGACGTTTCAGAAACAGAGTATGATCCGAATTACTCCGAATATATCCATATTTCTTCATGACCATGGTGAACCTTGCAAACCAAGCTCTAGGTGATTGCTTCAGTCCATATAGTGCCTTCCTCAATTTGCAAACCTCATGAGCCCGAAAACCAGATGACAAGCCAGGTGGTGGAACCATATATACCTCCTCAGATAGATCACCGTGGAGAAAAGCATATTTTACATCAAACTGGTGAAGATGCCAATCCAAATTGGCTGCAAGTGAGAAGAGAACTTGAATAGTGTCCAGCTTGGCTACTGGAGAGAATGTCTCTGAATAGTCAACTCCATACGCCTGAATGTATCCCTTGGCTACCAACCGAGCTTTGAATTTCTCGATCGTACCGTCTGCTTTCCTTTTAATGGCATACACCCAACGACAACCAACCGCCTTCATCCCTGGAGGCAGATCACACACATCCCAAGTTTCATTCTTCTTGAGGGCATCCATCTCTACTTCCATAGCCTGTCTACATTCTGGAAACTGTACTGCTTCTTCCTTATTGCGCGGAATATCCTCACTATACATGACAGTAACAAATGCTTGCGCAGATGCAGACATACCCCCTCGCGACATCAGTAATAGGGTATCTCTTAGTTTTAGGATCATGCTCACGAGTGAACCGCTTTTGAGGTATTCCCCTGGTAGACCAATCTAGAAGGACTCTAATCGGAATCGGAGTTGTAGGGAACTGAGAACCTACATCACAGTGAGACTGCACAATATCCATAGAATCAATGATCTCAGACGGGAGCTCAGGAGAGAGAGTGTACTTATCGGAGTATCCCTCGAAGAAAACACTAGAGGTTGCCCTGCTAAGTCCGACCGTACTCTGCCAACGTCATGTTCCGAACTAGGTGGTCTACTTGACTCATAGGTGGATTCAGGTAGCACTTGTGAATGAGGCACATGAGACGATGTGGATGGGGATGAAGGCGTGGGAGACGATGACAGTTGCACAGTAGGCGCAACCGGAGAATGTGGCGACTTGCTGAAGAGAGGGCTCAACCACTCTAGGATGTCATCTGAATCATCTATCTCCCCCTGACTCCTGGAGTGGGTAGGTGTATGGTAGAAATACTTTGTCTCGATGAAATCACAGTCCATGGTTACATGCAGCCGACGGGTAAGAGGATTATAGCACCGGTATCCCTTTTGAGACTTTTCATACCCCACAAAGACACACTTTTTGGCACACGGATCGAATTTTGACCTATTCACTTTAGGAACATGAACATATACTGAACAATCAAATATACGCGGAGCGAGAGACAACGATAGAAGCACACTAGAAAGTTCAAACAAAACCTGAATAGGAGTACAAAAATTCAAAATTTGAGTTGGGAGTCTATTCACTAGATAAGTTGCGGTGGATGCTGCTTCTGGCCAAAAAACTGTCGGAACCTTGGATTCAAACATAAGAGCTCGAGTAATTTCGAGGAGAAAATGTTTTTTCCTTTTTGCTACACCATTTTGTTGAGGGGTATATAAACACGATGTTTGGTGTAGCATCCCATTTTCAGAGCAAAAATCATGCATTTTTTGGTTTACAAATTCCCCCCATTATCAGACCGCAAAACTTGGATCTTGGTTTTAAACTGAGTGAGAACCATGCGATAGAATTGAGAAATTTTTTCAAAAACCTCAGACTTATTCCGAATAAAGTAAATCCATATCATTCTAGAACAATCATCAATAAATAAGATGAAATAACGAAATCCCTGTCCCCTAACGAAGGGTGCAGGCTCAATTATCTTCCTCGAATGAATATCCTGTAAAACACAGAAAGAGGGATACTTCATCACAACACAATTAAGCTCATTGGACACATGGCTGATAGATAACAATTTGTAAGATAGTGACGGCACATATAAACAATTGGACAAACGAATGGAAGGAGAAATATCAATAACACCAGCTCCTTTAACAGGAGCAAACTCGTCATTTGCCGTTTGGACCGTCGTTTTCTTTGAAGCCTGCATACAAACAATGTCTGACAAATCATATGTAATTGTATCGGTAGTACCGCAATTAAAAATCCATGAATTTTTATTCTTCTGGCCTGGTCCAACAAAATTAATTTTCGGCCTTGTCACAATTTCTGGCCCAGTCCCATTTTTGTTCGATTTTATAATTGTATTCCTGTCCAATTTCGGCCCAGCAGCCTGATTTCCGTCACAAAACTGATCTGGCCCATCTCCCGCAGCTGACTTCGGCCCAACTCCCCCAGATCCGTCCAAACCATTATTACCTGCAAGAAGACTGAAACACCCTTCCCGGAAAAAACGTGCACCAGATTTTAACGAGGGGCACGGCGGTAATTTCACGTTACAGACTGAATTTGTACCTGGTCCCATTGCATTCATCGAATCTATCTGTTGCGGGCTCTTTTCTGCTCCTCGACCCGCGATTGCAGGTTCTCCGACTCCAATGTTGATAATGGAGATGTCGGTCGAATCGCCTGCACCAGGGTGACCTTCGTCAGCCAACGATGCACGGCCATCACGACAGGCAAGATTCCAATCTTTTGGGTAGCCATTCTTCTTGTAACACACAGATTGTGTGTGCCCTAATCTGTCGCAAAACGTACACTTTGACTGGCAGGATGATGAATTGGTCATAAAACGACTGTATGACTACCGTGATTCATCTTTTGTTTGGATACTCGAAGGATTCTGTGAGAAATTTGTTTGAACTGCAAGACCCAATCCAATTCCCGATGATGAGGTTGATCCGCTGGAGGTTGCCTGTGAATGTATAATTGCGTTCCTGGCAGCTTCCCGTTGAATTGTTGCATATGCAACTTCGACTGAAGGAAGAGAAATTTCTTTGAGAATGTCGCAAACAGTGATTTCAAATTCTGAATTTAGATCTGCGAGGAAATTTAATAGTCTGTGCTCTTCCTTCATTATGTTGAATGTCTCCATATCGGTCGTGGTGTCCATCAGATTTGGACGCCGACGATCAATTTCGAGCCATAGGGCACTAACCTGCCCATAATAGTCTTCAATTTGTGATTGTCCCTGAGTCATGCGATCAGCCTTAGTCATAAGATCGAAGATTTGCAATGAATCTTCCCTGGAAGTAAATGTTTTCTTCAGAATTCTCCATACCTCATATGAGTTCGGATAATGCGCATACTTCTTGATTAATTTTTTTCTCCATGGACCTAATTATCCATCCGAAGACCTGAGAATCCCGTTCTCTCCACTTCGAATAATCGGGATCCGATTCTGCAGGGGTCTTCGCTTCCCCTGAAATATACTTGTATCTCCCCCATCCAACAATATACACCTCCATAAGTCGTGCCCAAAGCACATAATTATGGTTATCAAGCTTGATCTCAATAACTACTGATAAATTTTGATCCTCTGACTCCGGAATGGAGGATGATGAGGAACTGTTGCTGATTTTGGATTTCTGGGCCATGAACAATTGAAATTGCTCGAATTGTTCGGCCAGAATACTGTTCTGATCGGTGAGCGCCTGGTCCTTTCCGGCCATGGTGCACCGTGCTGCTGAAAACCGTGAGAATAAGGGATAGGCCTTATGTAGATGACAAAAAATAGGATCATTCCTGCTCCGATACCATGAAAACGTTGAAAACATATATGAAAAGATATGAACAAAGATACAGATTTACGTGGTTCGGTAATAGCCTACGTCCACGCGAAGAATTCTTCCAGATTTTCTTCTTATTGTCATCTCACGGTTCTTCACTGATATATATACAAGGAGATTTCTCAACTACCATAAATGTAATCCCTTTCAATTAGGGATGTGATCCCTATAATTTAGAGATCACGAAAAGGGGAAAGGATTTGACTAAATCCTTTCCTTAACACCGCTCGATTGTGACTAATTCCGCTCCTCATCCCGCACGAGAAGCTGTCTATTTAGGGCTAATATTACATATACCCTACCCAAATTTGGGAGGGTGTACACCAAAAGGAGTCTTGCACCCAACTGAAGATGGTGGACAGAGTGTTCACGGTAGGCAGTTCTGTTGGAAAGTGGATCTCGGATTCATCCAATTTTTAACAAAAAATTCGAATGCAAAAACAACTTAAACGTGTATTCATATTCTTGTGGTTAAGAGGTTGAAGTTTCGTACCTTAATCCAAAGTACAGAGCCCCTACCCGAAATTACTACTTGACGAAGTTGAAAGGTTGCTAGAACCGCGACGGCAACACTGTGGATGAACGAAGCTCTTCCGGCTTGGAATTTGGTGAAGACGGTCTCACCGTTTTTTTCACTTCTCTTCCTTTTTTTCCAAAAACTCTTAATCCTGTAAGGAGACTTCCCGTTTTTATATATCTTCCGTTTAGGATGATGACTCCTCATGTGGTGTATTTTTGGAGAGGAATGCTTGACAGACTATACAAAACGAAAAAGTCAGACCAAAACATAGGGAAGTGACAAAAATACTCCTGACCCAAATGTATTTCTGTGCTAAATAGTGAGGGCTATTTTCATCATTTCGCTACATATCAATTTAAATTTTCAGTTTGATGGTAGTATGTGTAGCAATGCTCATTTTTGGAAGATGACTCACTTATGAGTCTTAAGAAAAAGACAAACGTGTATATGTTTTCTTGGGTTGAGAAAATGATTTGGGTCCAAATTCATTTGACAATCAATTCATATAAAAAGGAATTTGGGCTTAATCTCATCAAGACCCAGTTCATCCGATAGATTCATTTGTAAAGTCGTCAATTATGTCTCACATAATTATTGATATTTCAACTCGCCAAATAGAGCAACCCAGTAGGATCCGTATTCAGATCAGTAATAAACCGACTTTCGTCCATTTATAAATCATAAGCGACATCTATCAATGCATTATGATACGATCGAATATAGACAAATCGTGATCCTGTATTCACAATGTTCCTGCTAGTACAAGGAACATAATAGACATTCACAAGTTCTATTACTTGCCCACTCGGTAAAACCATGTCCAAGTCCCCAACGGCTACTGCTGAAACCACTACACCATCGCCAAACTTGACTATTATTTGATCTTTTGCTAACTTTCTACTTCTTTTAAATGCTTTCATATTTGAACAAATATGAGCACCATCTCCTGAGTCCACAACCCAAGAGGTAGAAGAAGAAACTGCAAAATTAACCTCAACAATGTGAATACCCAAGGGAGATGACGTTCTCAACGTCCTCTGTTCCTTTGAGCATTTCTTTGGTTCGTGTATTCTCATAATCACAGTCAGAGCCTCACCCCTCCCACACACCTTTTTCCTAACCTTATACCCATTTCTATTTTTCTGAGATGTTATAACAAATTTCAAGTGATGGTACCAATCAATAAAGTTGGAATCGTTCCACTTGCTATGTTCTACGACAGATACAATGGGATACGTATTCAGAGTCATTATATGAAAGAGACATCAAAATCATGCAAAGATTTAGTTTAGTTTCATGTTAATGTTCAGTTCAAAATAAGTACTGAACACCCTACTACTGATTAACATGCCCCTTCACGTAGTAGGCCTGAGATCCATATTTTACCAAATCAAGTCAGCGTCGGCATGAAACTTGAATTGGATTATTTAGGTAAACTACTCCGAGTTAATCATATGCAGTGTTCTAAAAGACGGAAAGCGGAGGCAGGATGGCCATGGGCCGTCCAACACCCCGGCTGCCCCGCGTTAGCCCCCTTCCCTTTATTTTTATCTATTTTTTTATGTTTTTTTATGGAGTTAATATTGATTTTTTTATATTAATTCATAAAATTATGAAAGTTAAATTGTGTACCCTTTTATAGAAGAGGAAAGGGGGAATTCCCCTTTCCCATTCTATAAAAGGGAGGTGGGGGGAACTTACTTGGACTGCTACAACTGGTTCTTTGGACTTGTTTAATGGGCATCGGGTTTTGAATTTCGAAACCCGAAGCCCAAAGTTAAAAAAAATTTAATAAAATTAGTTCAAATTTTTTAACTCTCGGGTCGCGATCGATTTGGCGTCCGTGGCGGCGGCCGCTTAATGGGCGAGGCGGCCGCCATGGCGCATGGGGCGGCCGTTTCAGTGCCAGAACCACCCTGTCACTCCGATTTGTCCAAAATCGGTGCGGCAAGGCTGTTCCGAGCAATTTGGCGGCTGCCCCGGTGCTGGGGCGGCTGCTTTTTAGAACACTGATCATATACCACGCATATGACTCTCAGGTCGTTACCTAATACTCAGTGTTTGGATAACCCTTCTTAACACTGTGTTCGGGAACATCTTGCACTAGGGCTCGAACATGGTCTAATAGCCCTCTTAGACAAACCTATCCTATATGCCTCGCACGACCTCAACTCCTACAAGATATAAGGCGATGCCTACTGAGTAGATTAATCATCAACCTTATTCAAGTAGTTGAAGATGATAGAATATGAAGTGCATTACGTCATAATTTTTCTGGAACTGCAGTTCGTGCTTAATAAATTCACATGAATTAGCCAGAATTACAATAATTCCATGGCTTAATTGCATCACAAACCATCAAGAACATGAATTCAACACGTTACCAGCTCCGATACCAATTGTTGTAAAGTGAGGTCTCGGGTTCGACCCATTTTTCTCAAAAATTTTGAATCAAAAAATAACCGAAAACATGTACTCGTGTTCTTGTTGTTAAAAAGGAGAGGTAAAGTTCATACTTTAAATTTTCCAAATCCGGGCGAAAAGAAACTCGAAGTTCCGGAATTCGAAAGCCTTCAATAGAGGATTACTTCTACCAAGAGCACTTCTTGACCAAGAGAGACTGAGCTACAAGACCCGAAATCCACAACCCCGTAGCCGGGTTTGTATTTACGACAGAGGAGAACCTTAAATTTTGCTTGTTACTCCCGTTAAGGAAAAAACCCTTTTCCCAATTTTTGTTTTTGTATCTCTTATCCCAAATGACTCCATAATGAGGCTATTTATAGGATAACCTCACATACACGTGTAGGATTTAAGAGATGACTCTCCCCATGAGCCATAAAATCCCACAAACCTGAATTCTTGGAAAAAGAAGTGATGACTCACAACTCATGAGTTGTAAGCCATGATGTGTGTGTCCATATTAATGCAAAATGCATGTATGAGAATCTCATTCTCATAAACCACGTGTGTGTATTAAAATTGCATTAAAATTAAGATTCTTTTGGGCTTAAGCCCATATTAAATTCAATCCACACATGTTGGCAATGGGGTAGAATTTGGGCTTGATCTCATCAATGCCCAATCTGATTCAGTTGCAAAATTAATTATATCCCATATAATTAATTCTAATTTTGATTTTGTTGTCTCATCTCATCAAATAGAGTCTAGTAGGATTCGTATTCAGATCAGTAGTAAATTAAACTACGTTAATTTAATAATTATAAGCGTCATCTAGCAATGCATTATGAATCAATCAAATATAGACAAGTCGTGATCATTTTCACTTTTAGTATTAATTTTTTCGTCATTTAATATTCATCAATTAATGTTAAGCGTAATAATGTGTTATCCTTCACCATTAATTATTTTATTGATTTTCCAGTACATATTTGTTAATGTGATGATCTCATAATCCTATTGCATGCATAAAAATTATTACCGCATCAAGTGGCCCAGGGATATTAACAATCTCATGTTAAATATGAGAATGACAAAAGTATCATCTTGGTATTCCATAACTTGGGTAATGCTATATGTGTGTTTAGTAAGTATGTCAAATTATGATTTACGAATAGTATTTTTCCCATAACTTAGAGCATGAGTTATACATATTAAGGAAGTTTACCTTTATAACCTCTCGATTAAAATGAGCGTTTGATAACCCTACGTAATATGCAAACATCATCCCTAATTACAAATACCTCAGATAATTGATACTATTTGACTTTACTGATAACACTAACACAATCCTTACAGCAAGTCAAAATGGGTTGAGTTCAATACTATGTACCACGTACATAGATATCCATGTGATTAAATAGATACCTCGTATCAATGATATATGGAACATGATCATACATTAATTCACATGCTAGTCTATATAGTCATCTAGTGTTCCTTGCTAATGACTAAGATTAGAGGCTGATTTAGAGTTTATATACTAATGTGTGGAATTCCACAATTTCACAAATAATCCATATAATATATACAACTCTAAGAGCAAAATGACTTACATCATTCATATACATGAAACCAATAAGCTCACCACAAACACGATTGGTGCTCTAGGCTACAGTGCTAACACTCTCTTCAGCGGGGCCTTGGCCAAACTTGTCGACATCGATAGTGCTTCCTGGACTAAAACTCCATCGTTCAGTAACTTAGAGGAGCTTGCACCTTCCGGACTCAGTAGCAGGTCCCCGTCCACCTCCTCTCTTTTTATAACGTACCAATTGAAATAATTAATTCTAAGCTTATTTATTTAAGAAATCATTAATACCAAATTGAAGAGATGCAAAAATTGTTTTGGGGATCATGATGTTTTGAACAAAGAAGGTTTTATTCTAAGCTTATTTGTTTAAGAAATCATTAATATGAAATTGAAGATATGTAAAAATTGTTTTGGGTGCTGCATCATCATGCATTTGATTGTAAGGTTATGAAGATGGTGACATCTATTCCGAGTCTTGGACAATAGGCGACATAATTACGAAGGTCAAACGAGAGATCCACATTTTAAGTTCGCACTAGTCATAAAATAACTATAAGTTTGGTGGATGCTAATTTGCATATTTTTTTTCTATTCTATGTTTATATTTATATATTATACAGATGAAGAGTAATTTTCTTGTACCTAACCCAATTTTGTGTGTGGTACCAAAATTCGAACCCCTCACTCACACACACTCACCCACACACTCATACCACTAGATCGAAGTTATTTTGGTGTTGTGCCCAACCCTTGTATCCTCAATTTCGCCCTTATATGCCCAACTTGTATTTTTGATCATCGGATCTGAAACGGATGGATGAGATTAAAACAGTCATTTTAATTCAAAACACTCTTTTTAATCCAAAAACACTCTTCATCCAACAGACGAAGCCTTACCTTCACGCAGCCTACCTTCACACCGGTATTGAGAGTTGACATTGAGAGTTGAGATGCATCCTACCTTCATACCGGCGCATAGAAATTCACCAGATCGAGATTCAAGAGCTGGATGATAGTGTTTAGATGCAAAGAATAGATGAGCCACCCAAGAATTCGAATCCATGGCTTTCTTATTCTCCCCTCCAAATTCAAACAACAAAAGGGTTTTTGCTGTTGTTTTTTAGTTGAATTGCAACAGATCAGTGTTGAATTACTGGTTTTTTATGGTTGTTGAATTACTGGTTTTTTATGGTTGTTGAATTACCACAAATTTATTTTGGATGCCGATTTCTACAATCACATCTGTTTTTTTTTTTGGTAGATTGGGGATTAAATGAAGCTTTTGATCTCATCCGTTGCCTTGAGAGTTGGACGGTCAAAAATAAGAGCTTAGTATATAAGGGCAAAATTGGGGATATATATATTCCTCTTCATTTGGATTTGCTAGTGACATGCCAAATAAGTGCTAACCTTAAAAGTCGTGACACCTACACAATTAAATATTCACACCAAACATATCTTTCATTAAATTAGAAACATAGGACTAGAAACATTTGAACCATAATTGTCAGCCGCAAAAATTGGATGCAGAAGTTTTCAAGTGTTGTTTTGAGTTTGTATATAGCGCACTCCTCGGTTTGCGAGCACACACACTAATTCTTTCCACAAATATTAAATTTATAAAATAAAATATTATAAAATTTCTTAAACCTTCAACAAAAAAGACAAAATTTGTATCACATAAGCACATATAAAGTGTGAGCTCACAAAATTTATTAAAACTTCAAAAGCACGTAATTTTAAAAATTTACAAAATTTTATAAACCTAAAATTTCTCATATAATAAATTTATTAGGAACTCGATAAAATACTCAACATTTTGTTCGGAGATTTTTTTTTTGAACACACGTCAAACTCAATAAAAATACAATTTTATGAAAAAACATTCCATTTTATGATACTATTTAAAACCCCTTTTGAGACGAGAACTTGTTTTAGTTCATCCAAGAAACCCCATGAAAGTAAGCCACCTAATAAATCAAAACTACAAGTATAAGCTACTCCAAGCACCACCAACACCCACCGTGGTATGTATCCTTGACAAGTTTTCTCAAAAAACATAGAACCTGAAAGCTCCACTTCATCTTCATCATCTTCTTATCATTCCTGCAAACAAACTTTGTCATTTCACCCTCATAAAACCCAACTCACCAGCTCTGATTTCTTCACACTCTCTCCGCGGTGGCTCCACCGGAGGCTTACGGCCTGGCTGGATCTGCAACACCCATGGCTCATCATACTGATCAGTCATTAGTTCAAGCTCCTCAGCAATGGGTGAGGAGTCCCTGTTCACTCTTATTTTCATTCTGTCATCTTATTTTTCTTTCTTATATATAGTATGCTACTAACAGATGTACACAATTCTTGTTGTCACTATAGTGGCTAGTGATTCCACATGCTGCTCAGTGAATTTTAACAAACTTTCTTTTTTCAGTCTAAGAAGGTATATAATGTGCAGCAGAAGAGGAAGGATCTTGAGAGAGAGGTAACCATGTTTACATAAGAAAGTTAACTTACATTACTTACGTATTAGAATTTAGGCGCACCCCACCCGCACCCTTCGCTTCGGAATGTGTATCTCTGTCACCAGGTTTCAAAATCTTGAATCCACTGCTTTTGGGGGTTTTAAGTTACTGTTTTGCAAAAGCTATTCCTTCACAGGTTGCATTCCTTCAGCAACTGCTGGCTGATGAAGAGAAGATACGTGGGTATCTGGAAGGCCTCCATCTTAGAGAGGATCATTCTGCTGTCTTCATACCAAGTTATCTTCCACCCAAAGTACGTGTTAACCAAACCATGCAGGAAAACTATTCAGGAACTACAAAGTTCCAATGATCCTTCAAAAAACATGAATGATTGCGAACACTGTTTGTGTCGAATTTGACAGATGAAAGGGCTAATGTCCGAGTTGTCCACAGTAGAGAGTGAGATAGCAAGACTCGAAACTCAGATCAAGAAGCTTCAAGATGAAGTGAGGCGAGAAAAGGAAGCCAGCATGGCCAACAAGAAGTCTATGCAAAGCTGCATCCACTCTCCACCACTTTCCCCAGTTCCTGTAGTTATGAGCAGAAGAACTGATGAGAAGGTTGCTTTTGAAACAAAAACACTGCATTTCATCAACAAGGCCATCAAAGGAGACTATAGTATAAATGACTTCATCAAGAATGAGAGATCAATGAACTCAAAGGACCTGTTGAGCCAGAGGGGAAGCTTGTCCCGTCAAGAAGGGGAAGCATTTCGGGACAAAACCTTCAAACTAAACATGATATCAAAGCCTCCATCGCCCTCAAGAGATAGGAGGCATTCAACATCCCAGGTAAGGAATTCACGCACTCGTCCAGATTTTTCTTTTATGGAATAATAGCGGCATTCGAACTTGTGGTCTAGTACTAGGACACAAAGCATCCGCTCAAGCACCCAAAATTAGCTTGGTTTACCAGGAATTAATTGGGCATTCTTGCTGCAGAGAGACCGTAATCTTGAGGTTCTATCTGAAATCTCATCCAAAGAATCTCTCTCAACTGCACATTCTGAAGAAGAAAACATCCACAAATGGTCTCCAAACAAGTTATCTGAGGGCATAATGAAGTGCCTGCTCTTCATCTTCGTGAGAATTCTTCGGACATCAAGGTTGATGGAATTCGAAAAATCAGGCCAAGTACCCCGAACCTCCAGCTTCTCACTCAGATTGAAGGCTGAGACGACCCTTATTTTACAAAAGAACTCCGGTCAGCAGGATCCAT
Source organism: Pinguicula primuliflora (assembly GCA_025802335.1). Taxonomy (NCBI): domain Eukaryota; kingdom Viridiplantae; phylum Streptophyta; class Magnoliopsida; order Lamiales; family Lentibulariaceae; genus Pinguicula; species Pinguicula primuliflora. Next base: position 1,536 of record JAOYMZ010047604.1, on the reverse strand, counting down.
ATGGGATTTTCGATTCTGAAGCTTCAATTCCTAGGGATGTTGGCCCTTACAAGAACTTGGTTAGATTCACACCAAATTCCATGGACCTGAAATGCATCCAGAACTCAAGCTCAGTCCCATTATTCCAGAAACTGAAGTGAGTGACAGTACTACTTTTTTTCACCATATGTTTCTTGCAAATCATCCCTTTTTCCTGTCTGTTTTCAGGATGATAATGGACGGTCTTGAGAAGGTGGAATTGAGATACCTGAGTCACAATCAGAAGTTAGCCTTTTGGATCAACATGTATAACGCTTGCATCATGCATGTAAGCATTTCTCCCTTCTTGTATGTTGCACACAACCTTACAAGTTACATCATACGCCATTGATCAGGTAATGGATATTGCAGCTGATTAGCCTTGAGTTAACCATATCCTCTTCTTTTCCATAAAAGGGTTATCTTCAACATGGATTGCCATCTGTTTCTAGCCGGGATAATTTGCAGGCAATAATGAACAAGGTAAAACCACAAGAATGTCAAAATTCTACATAGCACTCTCAAGCTATCATCAGCTTCCATTTTCATCGATTTCAGTCTACCCTTATCATAGCCGGAAACACCATTAGTGCTCGAGAAATTGAGAATTTTATCTTGAGGAAGCCACAAGATACACTGGTGAAAGACGTGAGTTTCCACTTTCGATTCGTTCAGTCCCACTTGAAAAATTATATGTCAAGAATCTATACCCTAATGGATCAACTGATCGATGATCAGATTCTTGCCAAAGGCGATATAGATAGAGGGATGACTATACACAAAATCTACGGAATTCAAACACCAAATCCGAATGTCACATTCGCATTATGTTGCGGTACTCACTCATCTCCAGCAGTAAGTCTTGCACAAAAATCCTGTATGCTCAAATGTTTTCCCCTACCGGCAGTAATTCTAATTTCCACAACCGATAGACCTAAAATTTCCATAATTCAGGTAAAGGTATACACAGCTGAAGCCGTGGCGTCGGAATTGGAGAAATCGAAGCCGGAATACCTGCAAGCTGCCATAGCTGTCACTAGAGAAAAGAGAATCGGTCTGCCGGAGCTTCTGCTCAGTAACATGCACGATTTTTCCAATGACGAGCAGACATTGGTGGAATGGGTGATCCAGCAGCTTCCGACCGCCGGATCTCTGAGGAAATTAATGGTTGAATGCTTCAGAGGACTCAACGGCGGCAAAGTTTCCGCAATTGTTGAAACGATTCCTTATAACTTCGACTTTCAATACTTGTTAGCGATATAATATGATGATTTTTTTCCTTAAATGATAACTAAATATTCTATAAAATAAGGCCAAATTTTTTCATATGGCACATTGGCTTCCAAGGTCCTGTAAAAAATTCCGGACTTCCAATGAAAGTGTTGTAATCTCAAGAAGTCTGCACAGAAGAAAAGGAGAAGTAGAAGAGCGTGAAACTGTGTTCTTTATTATTCTCTTTAATCCTCTTTATATAGAGGTAAGGACCATCAGTTACAGAAGTCTTATCCTTATAAAACT